>JBBPBX010037581.1:0-13507 GCA_038048925.1 Garcialebias charrua | reverse complement strand
TATATATATATATAATCAACATGTACTACACATGTTGTGTGACATGTGATTGCACATATAAAGATTGAATTATTAGTTATTGCCAGTTGTTCAGTGTTATTTATTGATTATTTATCCACCCCACCCCCCTCAACCCATACCCTGCAGCCCATTGATGAGTTCTTCCTGTTCTTAAATTACCTTGATCTTGGATCAAAACAACAGGACCTTGCTGACTGGTACGGTGTCAATCAGTCCACAGTCAGCTGGATCATCACAGCAACTTTTTATTTACAGTAGTCGGCTCAATTAGGATCTGATACCTGAAGAGCAGATATGTAAAAATCTACCTGCAGACTTCAAGGACTACCCTGACACTACAGTCATCCTTCACAAACAAATAATAGTTGGACAGTATTGTTTTTTTGTTGTTGTTGTTGTTGTTATTTTGTTTTTCAGTTGTGTAACTTTAAATTTTGTAGCATCATCACTTCACTAGCATTAATGTAAACTGGTTGTGTGAACCAAAGCTTGTAAGAAAATAAAAATTTTAACACATTCTGACTTTTTCTTCTTATTGATGTAGTATCACCCAAAAAAGGTGTATTTTGATTTAAGACAGGCTCAGAGTCCAGTTTTATTTTAACCATTTTAGTAAAAACAAATTTGATGACCATGTTACATTACTGTAGAAAACGTAAAAGACTTGAGTTAAATGAGGCACAAGATTTAAACACTGTTTACATTATAGCATTACATCTTCTGACTTTACGTCACAGCTTCCTCGACTGCTCTTGGAGATTTAAAAACGTAATCAGTCAGAGAAAGGTAACTGTGTGGATGGTCGAAAGATTGTTCCATGGTGAACAAAGGAATGTGAAAAAGCAATTAAGATGAGAAATAAGACGTTTAAAAAATAAAAATAAAATCATTATACTCAGAATCTTATTGAATATAAAAAAAACAGCAAAGTATTGTAAGAAGAACCATAAAAAATACAAAATGAGAATATTGGAGGGGATTTTGTAGTTCAGTGGGAAGAGAAACAGTAAAGTTTGGTCGATGATTAAAAGAATGAATGGCGTAAGGCAAGAATATGGGTATCCAGTTTTGAGTGATGGAGAAGTAACGCAGTTGAAAATACAGTCAAAGCAGAAATTATGGTTAAAACTTTTATTAAAATTCATAGTTCAAATAATATTGGTGAAGAAGGCAAAGGAGGACGAGAGAGAAATTTAACAGAAAATAGAAAGTTTTTAGAAGAAGAGGAAGGAGAAAATGATTTATTAAATGTACCATTTACTAAAACTGAATTAAACCGAGCACTTCAAAAATGTAAACTGTCAGCACCAGGAAATGATCAGATTTGTTACATAATGATTAAACATCTCAGTGAAGCATCAACATATATTATTTTAGAATTATTCAATAGTCTGGGAAGAAGGAAAAATACCACAGTCTTGGAAAGAAGCAGTAATCATACCAATACAAAAACCAGGAAAAGATCATACCAAACCAGACAACTACAGACCAATAGCTTTAACATCTAACATCTGCAAAATTATGGAGAAAATGATAACTGAAAGAATAGCATATTATGTAGAACAAAAAAGGTTATTTGTCCAAATATCAAAGTGGTCTTAGAAAAGGAAGAAACACGATGGATCCAGTCTTGTGTCTGGAACATTCATTCAACCTTTATTTAGTCAGATTAATCTCATTGAGCCTCGAGGACTCATTTACAAGAGAGACCTGCTACAAACTAAAGAATGATGAACAGCAACAGTAGAGTTTCCTTTAACAATCAACAATAGACAAACATAATAGAGAAAGAGAGAAATACAGATTTTTTTTAAAACAAAGTAGCAAAACATTATATGTATATGTATGTATATGTATATATAAGGTAGATGTAGAAAATCAAAAACAGGAACATATCTGCATTGGTTTTTGCCAGGATTCCAACAGATTCTTAAAACCATTTAGAGAGGTCAAGGACGAGAGCTTCAGATCTTTTTGTAAGTTATTCCAGGAAGCAGGAGTGGAGTAGGAGAAGGCCCTTTTGCCAAGTTCAGTTCTCACTGACGGAACACTGCAGGTAATCATGTCCTGAGAGCGCACGCTGTAGCTGCACTCACGCAAAGACATGTAGGAGGAGATGTATGAGGGCAGCAGACCACAAAGTGATTTAAAGATGAAAATGTACCAGTGGGAGAGTCTGCGTGAGGTTAATGATGTCCAGTTAACCAGTGAATACAGGGTGCAGTGTGATAATCACAACATGACATCAGGAAAGCCCAGATTAATAAAGAAAGTGTGGTAGCCATGTTTTTTGATGTAGAGAAAGCGTACTGTATGACATGATGTGGAGAGAGGGACTACTTATAAAAAAATATATATAAAATGGGAATCACAGGACGAATGTTTAAATAGATTTAAAAAATTCTATCAGACAGACAAATACAGGTGAGAATAGGACAAGTTTACTCAGACAAATATTATATAGAAAATGGGACGCCACAGGGAAGCATAGTTAGCCCCCTATTATTCTCCATAATGTTAAACGACATGTTTGATGACATAGAATGGGAAGGTCGTTATTTGCTGATGATGGAACTTTGTGAAAGAGAGGCAAACATCTACAGTTTATTCTAAAAAAGTTACAGGAAACAATAAAAACAGTTGAAAATGGTCAAATAGATGGGGAGTAAAATTTTCAGTAGAAAAGACAAAATCAGTAATTTTCACAAGAAAAACCATACCTAGCAATAGTGAACTCAAGTTACAGTATATGGAAAAGTAATTGAAAGAGAAAAACAATTTAAATTTCTGAGAATCTGGTCTGATGAGAGACTAACATAAACAGTGCACATCCAAAAAGTTACAGATAAATGCAAAATAATTTTAAACATCATGAGGTGTTTGACAGGAAAAGACTGGGGAGCAGACAGGAAAGCACAAAGGACCATATACACAGGATTAATCCGATCAATAATAGACTATGGGATATATAGTTCAGCTTCAGAAACAAATTTAGAAAAGTTGAACAGTATTCAGTATCAGGCATTAAGAATTATATCAAAACAACACATACAGGAGCAATATTAGTAGAAATGGGGGAACCACCACTGAACATTAGAAGAAAACAATTAGCATTAAACTATTGGGCAAATCTGAAAGGACACGAAGAAAACCATCCAACACAAGAAATATTAAAACCATGCTGGGAAAAAATAAAAGAAACACATAAAAAGCTTTGGTTGGACCATAAATCAAAAATCAACAGAAATTCAAGTAGATGATCTAATGTCAGCCCAACAGTTCCACTTTCAAACATGCATCCATGGTTACTCACAGACCCAACAGTTGACTTAAAGATATTAGAACAAACTAGAAATGGAGTAAACTTAAACAAGTTATTGAACACATCAATCAATATTGGATATGTAAAATATATACAGACGCTTCAAAAAAATACAGCAGAGCAAATAGGGGCAGCATTCATTATACCAGAGTTTGGAGTTAAAGTAGGGAAGAGATTAAACAACAAATTATCTGTATACACAGGAGAAATGATCGCAATATTATTGGCAGTTATATGGATAGAAGATAATCAACTACTCAGATCAGTCATATGCTCAGAATCCAGTTCATCAGTAATTAGTATAAAAAACTGTTGTTCAGAAAGCAAACCAGACATATTGACAGAAATACATCAAACACTATTCAGAATTAACAGGATGGGGTTAACAGTATTTATGGATTCCAGGCAGCGCACATAGGGATAAGAGGAAATGAAATGGCAGATAAAGTTGCAAAGGAGGCCACCAAAAACAACTCAGTGGAAATACATGTAAAATTCAGTCGGGCAGAAATGAAAAATATCACAAGGCAGTAAAGCTGGAGAGGAGAAGGGAAGAAACTGTCATCTCAAGACTCACAGATTTGGACACACAGGACTGAACAGGACACTATTCATCATAGGGATACATAACACGGGTAAATGTGAGTGCTGTGGGGAAGATGAGACCATACAACATGTGCTAACGATCTGCCAACCATCATGAAAGAAGACAAATGATTCATAGATTCAATGCAATAAACTGGAGGTTATGCACCATAACCAATGTTCCCCGAGGGAGGGAACAAAGTGCAACACAGAATATATGGGAATTGCGCCACGCGCGGTTCACCTGAAGCATTACAATCACGCCTTTTAAGGCAAGTGAGGCGTCTACGTCTCCAGAGGCCACGCCCAGGGGAGTAGATTTCATCTCATTATGGGGGGGACCATAAACAAGGAAATTTTTTAAGAGCAATTTTGGGGGGGTCGGCAAAGTTACAGTGAAATGTAATGCAAAATGTACAGAGGGAAGTTTATCCAAACTGCATGCATATATTATGCAGAATAATATTGATTTAAATGGCATGTATTTAGTAGTCTTAATAGTAATATTAATCAATAGTGACACTCATTACTCTTGTAAAAAAATTATGTGTTCAATCTGCAGAACAGTAGACAAAAAATAATGACAAGTAGCAAAATGAGAATTTTTCAAAATAGGTCCCCTCTAGGCTCTAAATATTGTTTAAATTTCAGTTTGGCTTGTATTTGTAAGAGTGGCACCTGCTGCAGCTCCAAGATGGCCGCCAATCATCCACAGCTGACTTGTTCCCTGGTTCTGTCCCTGCCACCACTCTCCCTGGCTCTGAACAGCTTGTCTCCTAGAATAAAAGTTGTTTTTCATAACTTAAAATTATCCAAACATATTTCTAGACAATAGAAACAGCATTGCCATAAATGTCTAAATAAAACAGGATTGTTTCAATCAACTATAATACAGTACAGTATTGAGGTTCATAAAACTTGCAGAAAACCCCCCAAAAAGAAAGCTTTATAAGAAAGCAATTGGACTTCAGTTCTTGTGAATAAGTTGCTTAATTTTTAAACCTTTTTTGGTTTAGCAAATTCCTGAGAACCTTCCCATCAAACTGCATTTATTAGTGCATTAAACTTAAACTTACCTGTGATTCTATGACTCTGTCTGACTGTCCCTCCCTCTCTGCATCCAGGTCTGTTCTCTGTTGCTTTTCCTAACACAATGATGAAATAATGTCATAAAAATGTGTGCCTTTTTTTAAGAAACTTGTATTAATTTAATTTCTTCCTTACTTGGCGTGTTCCTGGTCTAAAAAAATATCGGATGTCATTTTTTCTCTTTTCTGCCATCGTTTGACTTGCTTGGTTAACTACTGTATTAAAAAGCACAAACACTGTTTGTAGTGGAGAATACTTCAAAGAAGACTTTAACACCACTTATGCACAGTTTTAAACTAAAAAAAGTAAAGATTAAATCTGACAACTCTGATTTAAAGCTGACCAACGCTTACTTTAACTTTAGACACAAAAAAAAACTTTTGACGGAACGCAGCGTTTTGCGCATGCGTCGGATGGCAAAACTACGGCAAGCCGGACGAAATTAGCTTGTAGCTTCGATACTTAGCGCTCGAAGAAAAGACTTTAACACCACTTACGCACGGTTTTCAACACAAAAAAAGTATTGATTAACTCTGACAACTCTGATTGTACACTTCAACACCCTTATGCACAGTTTTAAACTAAAAAAAGTAAAGATTAAAGCACTTGGCCATAGGACATTTTCTTCCTATTTTCTAGTGAAAAACATGTAAAAAAAATGCCAGGCGGAAATATGAGACGTCGCGTAACGAGAAGCAAAAACTAGAGTCTGATTTTCTTTGCTAATGTGTTTCATCTTATTCAGTTGCATGAGCAAATACTTACTGGAAGTGTGGCAGTGAGTGACACAGCTCGCTTCCCACTTCAAGCAGTTCAACCGGAGCTTCTGAGCGTTACCGCCCTCCGGCTTGTTGTTTCATCCTACACATATTGGACTAAACCATTTGCCAACCTGGAAGGGGGGGAGGCAAAAATTCCCTTTTTTTTTCTTAGATTAATGGCAGATTTTTTTCTTTTTTTGCCTTTTTATATTTATATTATTTAAACACACAGTTTCCTTTATTGAATTATTGGGGTGGACAAATCTACAGTTCCCCAAGATTGGGGGGGTCCGGACCCCAGTTCCCCAAGATTGGGGGGGTCCGGACCCCCCCGACCCCCCCAGGATCTACGCCTATGGCCACGCCCCTCTGGAATAAAGACGGAGGACGCCTCACGTTCTGCCTCTGCAAGCACTTCGCCTGAGCTTGTGCATTGGAGGGGCAAAAGAGTGTTGCACTTTGTTCCCTCCCTCGGGGAACATTGGTTATGGTGCATAACCTCCAGTTCCCCTTCAGTCGGTCACTGCAGTGCAACACAGAATATATGGGAACCTACCATCACGCCCTGGAAATGCATGCTTTGTGCAACATTAGGCCCGGACAGATAGGCGGTAGTACGTTCAGCTCTCCTTTGATGAGAGCACAGCCTGTGTGACGTCATGATTTGTGACGTCCAAACTGTAGTATTTTATAAACGTGTTAGGAGAAGACCAATTAGCAGCAGCGCAGATGTCTGCTAATGACACTCCCTTAAACAAAGCCCAGGAAGTGGCTAGCCCACGGGTTGAGTGAGCGTGTACACCACTGGGCACCTGTTGACCTTTGCTGCTGTATGCTCTAGAAATGGCCTCTGTCACCCAATGGGAGAGGCGCTGCCTTGACAGTGCTTTGCCTGCGACAGGAGCAGCGAAGCATACAAACAGCTGATTTGATTTTCGCCAGCTGCTAGTTCTCTCCATGTAAACACGCAGAGCCCGCACAGGGCAGATTGCGTTAAGACGCCTCTGTTCTGCGGACAGAACAGGAGGGGGAGGAAAAGCTGACAATTCAAAGTCCAAACTCCTGTAGTTTAAAGTTGGGACCTTAGGTGAATAAGCCGGGTTTGGTCGCAGAGTGACCTTTGACCCGTCCTGAGCGAACTGAGTGCATAATGGGTGAACTGACAATGCGTGTAGGTCCCCAACACGTTTGGCAGAGCATAAAGCTAAGAGGAGAGCAGTCTTATAAGACAATAAATCAATCTTAGCGCTCTGCAGAGGCTCGAAAGGAGGCTCACAGAGGGCCTCCAGGACCAGAGTTAAGTCCCACTGTGGGGCCAGGACCCTGCTTGGAGGCCTCACCTTCATAACCCCCCTCATGAACTGGGTCACGAGAGGGTGGGAGCCGGGAGACTTGCCGCCCCACCCCTCGTGGCAAGCTGATACAGCTGCCAAGAAGACCTTAATGGTGGAAAAGGAACGGCCTTTATCCAGCAGGTCCTGTAGAAAGGTGAGGAGCTGTGCTATGTTACAGGAATATGGCACAATATTCCTTTCCACGCACCAGATCTCAAAAACACGCCATTTTCGCGCGTAAAGCGTCTGGGTGGACACAGCACGTGCGTTCTGAATTGTATTTACCACATTGTTGGGTAAACCAAAGCTGATCAGTTTGTTCCTTTCAGCGGCCAGACCCACAACTGCCACAGGCTCGGTCGTGGGTGCCAGATTTGCCCGTGGGCCTGTGATAGAAGGTCTCTGTGAGCGGGCAGCTGCCAAGGTGCTCCTGCTAACAGTGAGACCAGCTCTGCAAACCAGGCCTTCTTCGGCCACCTGGGGGCCACCAGGATCAGAGAGAGGCCCCCCCTGCGCACACGCTCCAGCGTTGGCTGAATTAACGCTACAGGGGGGAAGGCATAATAGCGCCTTGACGCCGACCACTCGTGAGCGAACGCGTCCGACCCGAGAGATGTGTTTGCGCCCCGTATGGAGTGAAACATAGCAAGGTGGGCGTTTTCCCTGGTTGCGAACAGATCGACGTCTGCTCTCCCGTATTGTGCCCAGATCTGGTTCACAATGCGAGGGTGCAGGCGCCACTCTGAGTGGAGGGGCACCCCTCTTGACAGGGCATCCGCCCCGTAGTTCAGCTCTCCTGGTACGTGCGTCGCTCTGAGTGACAGGAGACGCGAGCTGCACCACATTAACAGTTCCTGGGTCAGCCTCAGGAGGGGTAGGGAGTGAGTACCCCCCTCCCTGTTGACATAGGAGACCACACAGGTGTTGTCCGATCTGATTAAAACATGTTGGCCTGAAATCAGACCCCTCCTGTGGAAATGTTTTAGTGACAGGAACACAGCGAGCAGCTCGAGCTGGTTTATGTGCAACTGGGCCTCCGTTTGGGACCACACACCCCGTGTGTGTTGATTCTGACAAAGACCGCCCCAACCTGACTTTGAGGCGTCCGTCGTAACCAACACCCGGGACAGCACCCTGCCCAGCTGGACACCTTCGCTCATCATGGAGGTGTCCCTCCATGGCTGCAGAGCCTCCATGCAGGCTGGGTCCACCGACATCCTTTGTACCAGGGTGGCGGGGCCTCGCTGCTGCCTGCTCACCCAAATCTGGAAAGCACGCATTTTCAGCAGACCGAGTTGAAAAGCGACGAGCCCTGCTGCCATGAGGCCCAGAAGACGCTGGCATCATTTTAGGGTCACAATACTGCCCAGTCTGAACAGAGCTAAGCAGTGCTGCAGGTCTGAGACTCTTTTTTCTGACAACCTCGCTCTGTACAGAACAGAGTTCAACTCCAGACCAAGAAAAATAATCTGCTGTGACGGGGATAAATGACTTTTTTCTGAATTTATCAGAAAACCCAAAGATTCTAGGTGTAGGATCACACGCTCTGTGTGTAATTTCATCTGTTCTCTGGAGCTCCCCAGAATCAGCACATCGTCGATGTAGTCCAGCGCTCGGACACCCTGAGCCCTCATGGGTGACAGCGCCGCCTGTCCCCCATCTCCTCGTCGAGGTCCGCTCTGCTCCCCCAGGACCGGGCCGAGGTTCCCTCCATCGCGTCGGCCTCGAGCTCTGCTGAGGGCCTTAGCGGTTTGGGTGGGAGCGGTACCTTCGTCGCACCTGCCATCCTTAGAGGCTTCGCCACGAGCTCCACGCGCCTTTCCCTCACAGCCAGACGGAGCTGGCTGCAGTGCGGGCACGCGACGAGCTCCACGCGCCTTTCCCTCACAGCCAGACGGAGCTGGCTACAGTGCGGGCACGCGTCCGGGTTGGTTAGAGCAGCCTTGGCGTGAACCCAGTGGTGTAGTCTACATTTTTGTAGTGGGCATACCGTGCTTAGAAACCAAAGTACACTTAGTAAAATGTAATCGTCAAATTATTTGGATTTTTAAGCATATTGAACAATTCCAAATGTCTCTGATGCTTATATTTGAATAAATGAACAACAAACTTTGTACAACAGGTGGTTTTGTATTAAAAACATGTTATAGAATGTATAAAACAGTATCAAAGAAAAGCATTGCACACCGATAGATTGTTATGGAAGCGTTTAACTGTCATTTAACGTATCAATGACATGTACCTAATGGTATGTTGTGTACCATTGGGCACTTTTAAGTGGGTATACTGAAATTCTTGAGCTTTTCTAGTGGGTATACTCCATATACCCGAGTATCACGTAGACTACACCACTGCGTGAACCATACCCAGGCACACTGGGCAGGCCTCGTGGGGATCTGAAGAGGCGATGACGAACCTGCAGTCGTTCAGGCAGGGCCGTGACCCGGGGCTAGCCGGTCCTGAAGCCTTGCCCGAGTGCTTTGACTTCCTCTTAGCCTTCTCGGGAGCCATTCTGGTGCTGGAAGGCATCGAGTTGTCCTCTTTTGTAGTTAGTCGAGCTGTTCGACGAAGGCGCCTCTGTTAGACAGAGCTAACACGTTAGACGAAGCTAACTAAGAGAGCGCGCGGCTAGGTTAGCAGAAGCTAGCTAGCCGTGAAGCAGCGGTTCTTCTGGTGCTCAAGTTAGAAAACCGAGCAGTTCGCGGGACGGTGCTCTCTCGCAACGCCCTGGGTAGGGAGCGTGCTCGCCTCTGGTCGGGCAGTTTAGCCGGAGAGAAAAATCCCACGAAGAATCCAGAACAGTTCAGCTTCAAGCGAAGGTGAAGTGCGCAAAGAGGCAGAACGTGAGGCGTCCTCCGTCTTTATTCCAGAGGGGCGTGGCCTCTGGAGACGTAGACGCCTCACTTGCTAAAAGGCGTGATTGTAATGCTTCAGGTGAACCGCGCGTGGCGCAATTCCCATATATTCTGTGTTGCACTGCAGTGACCGACTGAAGGGGAACGTCAGATTCGACCCTGTTGCTACAAGAAAACTCAAGTTCTGCAAGCACCAACATTTTGTTGAAATACTTGAAAATGACTCATTTGTTCAACAGAATCGGAGCATTATTTATTTATTTATTTATTTATTTATTTATTTATACATCCTTCTGGAGAGGTTTTTTTTTTTTTTTTTTGGAGCGGTATTCCAGTTTACATCCTAAACCAGCAGATGGTGGTAATGCTTTAAAATCTTGAATGCCAAGCGCCAAAGAAAACAAACTCTACTGGACCATATGAAACATGAAGTCACGAGCCCGATCAGTTAGAAGAGCGTTTTGGAATGGGGATCTAGTAAAGGTGGACGTAAATACTTTATGTATTTCTTGACGTCAACTGTAAGTAGTTTAGGGATGGTACCCTTAGATGGCGGTAATACACCGGAAGGTTGTAAGCTGCCGTAAAACCTCACAGAAGAAGAAGCCAAAGAAAACTCAAGAAGAAGAAAGAGATGAGCAGGCTAAATGAGACGAAGTGGTCACGGATTTTTTTTTTAAACGAGTTTCTGGACACAACAGTCACAGATTATAAAAAGGAACGATGTCGTTTAAAGGACAAACTGCAACACTACGAAACCCAGGATGCTGCTTTCAACCCAGAAGTTCTGCTTCCAGATTAGGTTTGTATCTGCTTTTCAGTGTGATTTTAGTTGCAGTTTCACAAATAGGTTTTTTTTTTCGTCGTTTTGAAAGATTTATTATGATACTAGGGTTGCTTACCGGATATTGTGACCACACTGTAACTAAAAACATTTACCGTAATACTTGAGCCAAACTTTCTGTAGAGGCTCCACTTCCTCTAAGGAATAAAAAGTAACATCTGACTAGGGCTAGCTATAATTGCATTTGCAATTGTTATGAGCCGATAGAAAGAAACAATAAACACGGAGAATAAATGTAATTTACAACTAATATTTATTTTAACATAAACAAAGGGTTTTCGGTTTAAAGTTAACAGCAAGGAATATTTTTTAAGGAATGACCCAAGATGTTTAAAGCAGTCAGCCGCCCTCACATGCAAGAGGGAAAACAAAATGCAATTAAAAAACTGGGCAGACCAACAATAGAAAAAACTCAAAGAAGGACAGCAGGTGACAATGATCAACTGTAGAAAAACAAAAGATAAATTTATTAAATACAAAACTTTAAAGGTGCTGTATGTAACTTTTCTAAAAATATATTTTTAACATATTTCTTCACTCTGTCACTATCTCCTGACAGACTGATGTTAGACAGGTAATCTCTGAAAAAACTATAGTCCTCTGGCTTCTGGTACTAAAAGCATTTCTAAAAACCACAGTGACCCGCCGTTAACCAGCCAATAAAAACAGAGTTTTGTTCATGAACGAGCTTGTCATGCCCATCTCCCTCCTCTCCCAGCCCGCTGCGCGCATCCACGCACGTTCTCGTTCAAAGGATTGCAAAGCTGACTGTTTTGTATGTGACACAAATGTATTAAATTCCCCTTCTTCATCCCTGATTTGGACTTTTCTTTTGTTTTGTTTTTGCCAAAAGTCAAGTGATCGCTTCCTCCTCCGCTTACTCCATGACTGAAATGATGAGGAAATGAATGAATTTGTCACGAGCGAATTAAACTCATGTCCAACGTGGCTGCGTGAGGCTCTGCAGATTTCCTGGTGTTCTGGTGTGCTGGACCAGCGCTCCCTGTTTTTATTTTATTTTTTAAAACGTTTTATTAGCATATAAACACAGAACATCGCAGCGGCTGCAGCCAGAGCCAGCTGCAACTTGTGCCTTTTTTTATTTTTCCCACCCGACCTGTCAATCAATTCTGTGAACTGCCTGCGCACAGCACAGCATGTGCGCGTAGAGCGGCGTTCGGCCCAACGCAGAGCTATACTGCGGCCTTTAGCAACATTCCTGCTTGACAAGTAAGTGTCTTTGCTTGAATCATTTATTATTAAAACTAGGGGTGTAACGGTACGCTAAAATCACATTTCGGTTCGGTTCAACTACAAGGAGGGCTCGGTTCGGTTTATTTTCGGTTTATTTTCGGTACAAAAAAAAAAGACAAAATAAAGACTTACAAAATGTTTATTTTGAAAATATGCCAAAAATATGTTTGTATTGTATTGTAGTAATAAATAAAAGTGACCCATTTGGATGATATTTTAAATAAACAGCACTCTACAATAAATAAACTATATTAACAATAATAAAAATCTTAATAAATACAATAACAGTCAGAACAATAAGCAGCAACAGACTGTTTACAATCTAACTAATCAAGTTTTTGTCCAGTAGCAGCAGTGTGGCTGTATTTGTCCTCATTACTGTACTCACAACTTCTTGGACCTGCTCCTCCAAGTGGAACAGGTGCTGGAACAGTTCAGAGTTCAGTTCAGTCATCACACATTTCTTAGCTGCAGGTGATCTCTGGTGGATGTCTGTCCCCAAGTGGACAAAGAGAGCAGCTACCTCTGTCCCAGACTTGTAATAAAACAAAGAGATTAAAAAAATAAGTTTATGTTTATTAAATTTGTTCATTTTTTTTACAAAAGAAACGATACAAGACAATCCCATAAATGATAATGTACAAAATATAAAAAAATGAAAGGTAGCAGAAAGAAGAATAAATCTTATTATATCTGCCCCTTTTTTCCAACAATCAGATTAAACAATAATAATCTTCAACCAACAGAACAAAATAACTAACTCTTTCTAATTTTCTAACTAATACAATACACATTACGTTATTTCATATATTTTTTTTAACACATTCGTTTTGATCATTTTTCTTAAATGTAAACATTGACTATGCATTTTTAAAGACCGTGTAAAGTGAAATTAAATTTGTGTTTTTATTTTGTCACACGGCATAAATATGTGTTATTAATCACCCATATAAATCTGACTGATTAAAAACATTGATTTCCTTATAAAATTAAGTCTCAAAAATCATGAAAATACATGATTTTGCCTTGCTCTAGAACGCTGGGGGCGTGTCGCACATGGGCGTTGTTTCAGCGCAGTCCTGCGCCATGTCCAGCCCCCTTCAGAGCTGAGCTGTGTGGGGAGGCATAAGGCGGAAGCAGAGATCCACCTGCTCTGTTTTTATCTGAGTTCTGGCTTCCAGCAGCTCCTTTTTCCAAGAGTTACGCTGTTTTTAGTGCACAAACAGCTCTGGTTATGTTTTTAAAGTTGAGGACACATAACTCCGCTGTTATAATCAGCGCTATTTTAGAAGATGAGCGGACTCGCGGTCCGAACCGGTCACATCGCATGCGGGGTCTGATCGCCACACACACACACACACACACACACACACACACACACACACACACGCGCGGCGCGCGCGACCCGGTCACATCGCATGCGGGGTCTGATCGCCTCTCAC
>JBBPBX010037580.1:5324-30849 GCA_038048925.1 Garcialebias charrua | reverse complement strand
AGTCCTTTAAATTCACGTGATTGAAGTCACCTGAAACAATGCAGAGCGCCTCTGGATATTTACACTGCAACGAGCTGAGTAAGTCATGAATTTCTTCAAGGGCGACTTTAGCATTAGCATCTGGTGTGATATAGATAACGGTGATAAGGATCACTGAATAGTCACGGGGTAGATAATGAGGACGGCACCTTACTGTGATCAGCTCCACAGCAGCTGAGCAAAGGCTTTTGATAACAGCACAGTTTGAGCACCAATCCTTTAGAGGGTACTGCCACCTGCTGGTCAGTAAAAGAACAGCACTTTGCCATGCACCGCTGTGCGACACTGTAAACGCATGAAGCCGCACGGCCGAGTACGCGCACGTCCGAGTGCGTGCGCGGCTTTGGTCCGCAGCTTGCGGACCAAAGCGCGACTATAACCGAGTCAGACTCTGTCTAACACTTTGTCTAATTCTGTCCAACACACTGAAGGTCAGACTCTGTCCAATACACGGTCTGAAGGTCAGACTCTGTCCAACACACGGTCTGAAGGTCAGACTCTGTCCAACACATGGTCTGTAGATCTGATCCTGTCCAACACACTGTCTGTAGATCAGACTCTGTCCAACACACTGTCTGAAGGTCAGACTCTGTCCAACACACGGTCTGAAGGTCAGACTCTGTCCAACACACGGTCTGAAGGTCAGACTCTGTCCGACACATGGTCTGTAGGTCTGATCCTGTCTAACACACTGTCTGAAGGTCAGACTCTGTCCAACACACTGTCTGAAGGTCAGACTCTGTCCAACACACTGTCTGAAGGTCAGACTGTCCAACACACGGTCTGAAGGTCAGACTCTGTCCAACACCTGGTCTGTAGGTCTGATCCTGTCCAACACACGGTCTGAAGGTCAGATTCTGTCCAACATTCTGTCTGATCCTGTCCAACACGGTCTTAAGGTCAGACTCTGTCCAACGCATGGTCTAATTCTGTCCAACACATGGTCTGTAGGTCTGACCCTGTCCAAGACACAATTTGACTCTGTCCAACACATGGTCTGAAGGTCAAACTCTGTCCAACACACAGTCTGAAGGTCAGACTCTGTCTAACACACAGTCTGAAGGTCAGACTCTGTCCAACACACAGTCTGAAGGTCAGACTCTGTCCAACACACAGTCTGAAGGTCAGACTCTGTCCAACACATGGTCTGAAGATCAGACTCTGTCCAACACACTGTCTGAAGGTCAGACTCTGTCCAACACATGGTCTGAAGGTCAGACTCTGTCCAACATTCTGTCTGATCCAGTCCAACACACAGTCTGAAAGTCAGACTCTGTCCAACACATGGTCTGAAGGTCAGACTCTGTCCAACACATGGTCTGAAGGTCAGACTCTGTCCAACATTCTGTCTGATCCTGTCCAACACACAGTCTGAAGGTCAGACTCTGTCCAACACACGGTCTTTAGGTCAGACTCTATCCAACACACGGTCTGAAGGTCAGACTCTGTCCAACACATGGTCTGTAGGTCTGATCCTGTCCAACACACGGTCTGAAGGTCAGATTCTGTCCAACATTCTGTCTGATCCTGTCCAACACGGTCTTAAAGACCGTGTA
This sequence comes from Garcialebias charrua, assembly GCA_038048925.1. NCBI lineage: Eukaryota > Metazoa > Chordata > Actinopteri > Cyprinodontiformes > Rivulidae > Garcialebias > Garcialebias charrua. The sequence goes on along the minus strand of JBBPBX010037580.1, from coordinate 29,254 downwards.
AAGTGAATTTCAATATTTTCTTAAATAAACATTATAAATGTGATAATTGTAATCTTGTAAATGAGTAAAAAGTCTCAAAATTGTAGCTCAATTAATTTTGGAGTTATAGAGCAAACTGTGTATAAACATATTTCTATTTCAGGATTTTTTAGGCGTGTTTTAAACGGGACCGCGTTTCGTCACGCGGTCCTCATTAGTATAGCCCCACCCCCTGCTGCTCCAGTCATATAAATTGTTCTTCGCATGGGTGGAGCCGTTCACTCGCGAATCGCAGATAGCATCAGATAGCAATAGCATAGATATTTTGTTCATTGTTAGCTAGCTAATCAATTATGCCTCGTTCCTGCATCTTCCCTGGATGTTTTAATGGTCAGGGCACCTGCTACTGACCGTCTCCCTCCTCAGCCTCCGGACACCGCCGCCGCCTTTCCTGTTTCTTTTCTTTCTTTTTTTTATTGCTAAGCCTGTGCCCTACAAGTTCACAAGCTCCTTTTTTGCTAAGAAAATGCGACAGGTCCATTGCATACTTAGTTATCAACGTGATTACTCTTTATTTTAATCACCAACACAGCCCCCGCATGCGATGTGTCGGGTCGGACCGGGTGCAGCCGCGCGAGTCCGCTCATCTTCTAAACACAGAACAGCGGAGTTATGAATTATAGTTGTGTCCTCAACTTTTAAAATAAAACCAGAGTTGTTTGTGCACTAAAAACAGCGTAACTCTTGGAAAAAGGAGCAAACAGAGCAGGTTTACTGATGAACCTGTCTTCCTCCTCCACACACAGTTCAGCTCTGAGCGAGAGGGTCCTCCTACTTGCTCTGAGCTGCAGAACTGCGCTGAAACCACGCCCACGCGCTGACACGCCCCCACCGTTCCAGACCCTGGGAAAATCATGTTTTTTCCTTATATTTGAGACTTAATTTTATAAGGTAAACAATGTTTTTAATCAGTCAGATTTATATGGGTGATTAATAACACATATTTATGCCGTGTGACAAACTCAAAACACAAATTTAATTTTACTTTACACGGTCTTTAAGGTCAGACTCTGTCCAACACATGGTCTAATTCTGTCCAACACATGGTCTGTAGGTCTGACCCTGTCCAAGACACGATCTAACTCTGTCCAACACATGGTCTGAAGGTCAAACTCTGTCCAACACACAGTCTGAAGGTCAGACTCTGTCCAACACACAGTCTGAATGTCAGACTCTGTCCAACACATGGTCTGAAGATCAGACTCTGTCCAACATTCTGTCTGATCCAGTCCAACACACAGTCTGAAGATCAGACTCTGTCCAACACATGGTCTGAAGGTCAGACTGTGTCCAACATTCTGTCTGATCCAGTCCAACACACAGTCTGAAGGTCAGACACTGTCCAACACATGGTCTGAAGGTCAGACTCTGTCCAACACATGGTCTGAAGGTCAGACTCTGTCCAACACATGGTCTGAAGGTCAGACTCTGTCCAACATTCTGTCTAATCCTGTCCAACACACAGTCTGAAGGTCAGACTCTGTCCAACACATGGTCTGTAGGTCAGACTCTGTCCAACACACTGTCTGAAGGTCAGACTCTGTCCAACATTCTGTCTGATCCAGTCCAACACACAGTCTGAAGGTCAGACTCTGTCCAACACATGGTCTGAAGGTCAGACTCTGTCCAACATTCTGTCTGATCCTGTCAAACACACAGTCTGAAGGTCAGACTCTGTCCAACACACGGTCTGAAGGTCAGACTCTGTCCAACGCACTGTCTGAAGGTCAGACTCTGTCTGTATGAAGGTCAGACTCTGTCCAACACATGGACTGTAGGTCTGATCCTGTCCAACACGGTCTTAAGGTCAGACTCTGTCCAACGCATGGTCTAATTCTGTCCAACACACGGTCTGTAGGACTGACCCTGTCCAAGACACAATCGGACTCTGTCCAACACATGGTCTGAAGGTCAGACTCTATCCAAGAGATGGCCTGACTCTGTCCAACACACTGTCTGATCCTGTCCAACACACAGTCTGAAGGTCAAACTCTGTCCAACACATGGTCTGAACTTGGTCAGACTCTGTCCAACATTCTGTCTGATCCTGTCCAACACGTCTGAAGGCCAGACTCTGTCCAACACACGGTCTGAAGGTCAGACTCTGTCCAACACACTGTCTGAAGGTCAGACTCTGTCCAACACACTGTCTGAAGGTCAGACTCTGTCCAACACACGGTCTGAAGGTCAGACTCTGTCCAACACACGGTCTGAAGGTCAGACTCTGTCCAACACACGGTCTGAAGGTCAGACTCTGTCCAACACACGGTCTGAAGGTCAGACTCTGTCCAACACACTGTCTGAAGGTCAGACTCTGTCCAACACATGGTCTGAAGGTCAGACTCTGTCCAACACACAGTCTGAAGGTCAGACTCTGTCCAACACACGGTCTGAAGGTCAGACTCTGTCCAACACACTTCTGAAGGTCAGACTCTGTCCAACACACGGTCTGAAGGTCAGACTCTGTCCAACACACGGTCTGAAGGTCAGACTCTGTCCAACACACGGTCTGAAGGTCAGACTCTGTCCAACACATGGTCTGAAGGTCAGACTCTGTCCAACATTCTGTCTGATCCTGTCCAACACACAGTCTGAAGGTCAGACTCTGTCCAACATTCTGTCTGATCCTATCCAACACACAGTCTGAAGGTCAGACTCTGTCCAACACATGGTCTGAAGGTCAGACTCTGTCCAACATTCTGTCTGATCCTGTCCAACACACAGTCTGAAGGTCAGACTCTGTCCAACACACAGTCTGAAGGTCAGATTCTGTCCAACACACGGTCTGAAGGTCAGACTCTGTCCAACATTCTGTCTGATCCTGTCCAACACACAGTCTGAAGGTCAGACTCTGTCCAACACACAGTCTGAAGGTCAGACTCTGTCCAACACACAGTCTGAAGGTCAGACTCTGTCCAACACACAGTCTGAAGGTCAGACTCTGTCCAACATTCTGTCTGATCCTGTCCAACACACTGTTTGAAAGTCAGACTCTGTCCAACACACTGTCTGAAGGTCAGACTCTGTCCAACACAATGTCTGAAGGTCAGACTCTGTCCAACACATGGTCTGTAGGTCTGATCCTGTCCAACACACGGTCTTAAGGTCAGACTCTGTCCAACACATGGTCTGTAGGTCTGATCCTTTCCAACACACAGTCTTAAAGTCAGACTCTGTCCAACGCATGGTCTAATTCTGTCCAACACACGGTCTGTAGGTCTGACCCTGTCCAAGACACGATCTGACTCTGTCCAACACACTGTCTGAAGGTCAGACTCTGTCCAACACATGGTCTGTAGGTCTGATCCTGTCCAACACACGGTCTTAAGGTCAGACTCTGTCCAACGCATGGTCTAATTCTGTCCAACACATGGTCTGTAGGTCTGACCCTGTCCAAGACACGATCTGACTCTGTCCAACACACTGTCTGAAGGTCAGCCTCTGTCCAACACATGGTCTGTAGGTCTGATCCTGTCCAACACACGGTCTTAAGGTCAGACTCTGTCCAACGCATGGTCTAATTCTGTCCAACACACGGTCTGTAGGTCTGACCCTGTCCAAGACACGATCTGACTCTGTCCAACGTACATTCTGAAGGTCAGACTCTATTCCAAGAGATGGCCTGCCTATGTCCAACACACTGTCTGATCCTGTCCAACACACAGTCTGAAGGCCAGACTCTGTCCAACACACATTCTGAAGGTCAGACTCTGTCCAACACACATTCTGAAGGTCACTCTGTCCAACACACAGTATGTAGGTCTAGCTTTGTCCAACACACTGTCTGATCCTGTCAGACACACAGTCTGTAGGTATGACTCTGTCCAACACAGTCTGTAGGTATGACTCTGTCCAACACAGTCTGTAGGTATGACTCTGTCCAACACAGTCTGTAGGTATGACTCTGTCCAACACAGTCTGTAGGGATGACTCTGTCCAACACATGATCTGAAGGTCAGACTCTGTCCAAGCCTCGGTCTGGACTACATTTATGGACACGGTCTAAAAACTACATTTGCCATTTGTTTTGTTTTTTTCCTGTTGAACTAAATGGATGCAGAATTACTGATGAATATTTAAAACTGTCAGTTTGAGGAAATACATCTGCCTCAGCCCGACTGCTGCCAAAAAAACTTCTGTGTTCAGTTCGTCACCCATGCAGTCAGCAACAGACTCTCAGAGTTTCACTTCTCTTTTTGGTAAATTTAGGTGTTTCACACACGTTTCAGTTTGAGGTCAGTGTTTGTTCTCATTCTGAAGCTGAGAACTAAAACATGACGACCAGAGTGAGACCCTTCAAAGCTGCAGACACTCACTGTCTTTCTGCTCCATGCTGCTAGGAAGTTCTCCAGGATCCTGGGAAACACCAACATACCAGTAAGACATTCCAACTGGAGATGGTGTTCGGGATCACCACCGCTGGAGAACAGGTCCTCTGAAGAGAGGGGCAGAATGACCTGCACAGGAAATAAAGCAAAAATAATTAAGAACCAGATCCCACAAAAACGCAACCAACCCAAGACGCCAGATACACCACAGATAAAACACATCAATCACCATCAACTACCTAACCTTAGATGTTAAATGACGCACCTTACACAAGCATTTCAAATTGGTTGACACCTGAAGAGATCTGCAACACTTAAAAATTATTTTTAAATTATTTCTACCGGTAATAACATTTTAACCATAATGGTTTAGGTGATAAACCAGCACATAAGGTCGTACAAGGACGTGTCTTTGGTCTACAGATGTTCACCAACGACTGAGTCTGAGGTTCTACAAGGACGTGTGTTCGGTCCACAGTTGTCCATCAACGACTGAATTAGGGCTGAACAATTAATTGCATTTGCAATAATATCGCAATATGATAAAATGAGATTTTCTAATCGCGAAGGCTGCAATTTGACTAGTCACGTGACACAAATCTTTATCAACACTTTAAAAAAAGACACCACAAAGACATTTACGATGGTTGCATAGCTAGAATGACAACAACCAGTGCTTCAACTTCAAGTAAGCAAAGTATCAGCCGACAGGGATCACTGACCGAACTGTTTGAACTTCAAACAGTAATTTTTTTTATATCAAATTTTTTATATTTATTTATTAACTGTCATGTGAAGTTCCGACAGTAGTTAGGAAGTTCACTCAACATGTTTACTATTATGTTTATGAAACAAGAAAAAATAGAAATGGTGAAAATAAAAGGCATAGATTTGTTTGCTTTATTGTAATCTGCTTTATTTGTTTGCTTTATTGTAATCTGCTTTAAATAAATCTGACATTGTTTATTATAAAACAGATTGATTTATTGCTTCTGTTTGTTGAGAAATACTTGATAAGATGTAAAAAAAAAAAGTGTTTTAAATCGCACTTGCAATTTATAGAAAAAAAATTGCAATTACATGTAGATTATTTTCCAAAATCGTTCAGCCCTAGACTGAATGCAAGTTCTAACTTAACGGTCTACGATACTTGCTATAACACAACTGCAGATTATCAGGAACAGGAACGTCTCTAAGCCTGGAAACTAGAGTCACTGAGGCTGTTTTTCTTTTGTTGCTGTAAAAACAAAACAACAGTACAACATCAATATTCCAAATATAATTATCCCAAATTTCAGATCCAACAGTCTCAGTGGCCTTGATGCCCACTCCTGGTTTAGATGATGCTGGTGGCAGAAGAGAATGTTTGTTTGATCGAACACAATCATCTCAACATTAAACAGTAATTATGAAAATCACACGTTTTTCTAATAAGGTATGGATTAATTCAAACGGGACACTGAAAACCCTCCACTGGATTCTCTTTTTACTCTTAACCTTTTTTAAATCTATGTTTTTAGTCAGATTTATGCTGCCATAGGCTTAGACTACTGGAGGACAAATTGACCACATTTCTTAAAATGAATTGTTAAAATTGAATAGTTCTGTGATGAAGTTAAATTCAAAGCAGTCTGCTATTAACTTACTTTTTATGTACTGTATATGAGTGTTTCTGTTCAGTGCCCTGACATGACTTCTGTTGTGACTTGGTGCTATATAAATGAGCAGTCTGCTATTAACTTACTTTTTATGTACTGTATATGAGTGTTTCTGTTCAGTGCCCTGACATGACTTCTGTTGTGACTTGGTGCTATATAAATGAACTGAATTGAATTAGATTATAGTTTTTGGTATTATATTGGTGTTTTAGGGGTGTTTGGTGTTTCAGTGTTGGTGTAAATTTTCATACTTTTATACTACTATTATGAAAAAACTCAGGACAGTGTTACACTTTTACTATTTTATGCTTATGTTTATTAAATGTTTTAGTGTTTAGATGGTTACTGTTGCACCGAGGGACTGAGAGAAACGCAATTTCGGTCCTGTGTATGTCCTGTACATATTGCAGTTCTGACAATAAAGTTGACTTTGACTTTGACTTTGAGTTTACTGTAGTCAGGTTCCACTTAGACATTTTTTTAAAACATTTGAATAGATTTACCGTTAAAAAAAAAAAAGTACCGTACCATGTAAATAATTATTTTCATTATCATTACGGTTCTGATGACTGGGGAACCTATAAGAGTACTGGATCGGTTTCATGGTTCCATTAGAGCAGAAACAAGTCATCTGACCTTTGACCTCAACACCTAACCGTTCTAAGAGGAACTGAACACAGAACTGTTCTGGTTCGGACTGGTGGTTCTGTAAGGAGGGAGGCACATACTTGGTCGGAGGTTGAGGTTCTCTTAACCGTGCAGTTAAACTAATTTACAGAGGAATTTAAAGTCAGAACTCCAGGATGTTGGGTTCAAACTAACCAGGTGTGTTTCAGTCCTGGTGGGTCAGGGAAGAAACCTTTTGAGGACCTGCTCCAGCAAATATCTATTTTCGAAAGAAAAAGAAAAAGAGAGAAACAAAAAGTCCCTGAAACCTCTGGAAGGAATCCTTTGTAGCGCCTAAATAAACTCAGACAGAAAGGCAGAGTAAAAAATAAGACTCAGACCAGTCCCTAAGTAAAAACAGAAGTTCCTCATAGTTCATGATGGAGACACGTTTCATGGATTTATGTTTGGGTTTCTTTAAATTGTTCTAATAAGACTTGAATAAAAAGGAGTTATTTAAATTCTGTAAACGTCACAGGAAATGAGACAATTTGGAAAATAAATAAAAGCTGGTAGGTCTTTGTAAGATTTAGACCAAATTGTTGAGAACGTTTTATGTTTGGTGGGTGGACAAGTTCAAACAGTCAAACACTGGTAGAACTATTTTTAGGAATACTCCTCAGATTTACCAGGTAAAGAAAACTACATGTACATTTGATGTCCCTGCAGTCTGTGGACAGTGTCTGTGTCCCTGCAGTCTGTGGACAGTGTCTGTGTTCCTGCAGTCTGTGGACAGTGTCTGTGTTCCTGCAGTCTGTGGACAGTGTCTGTGTTCCTGCAGTCTGTGGACAGTGTCTGTGTTCCTGCAGTCTGTGGACAGTGTCTGTGTCCCTGCAGTCTGTGGACAGTGTCTGTGTCCCTGCAGTCTGTGGACAGTGTCTGTGTTCCTGCAGTCTGTGGACAGTGTCTGTGTTCCTGCAGTCTGTGGACAGTGTCTGTGTTCCTGCAGTCTGTGGACAGTGTCTGTGTTCCTGCAGTCTGTGGACAGTGTCTGTGTCCCTGCAGTCTGTGGACAGTGTCTGTGTCCCTGCAGTCTGTGGACAGTGTCTGTGTCCCTGCAGTCTGTGGACAGTGTCTGTGTTCCTGCAGTCTGTGGACAGTGTCTGTGTTCCTGCAGTCTGTGGACAGTGTCTGTGTTCCTGCAGTCTGTGGACAGTGTCTGTGTTCCTGCAGTCTGTGGACAGTGTCTGTGTCCCTGCAGTCTGTGGACAGTGTCTGTGTCCCTGCAGTCTGTGGACAGTGTCTGTGTCCCTGCAGTCTGTGGACAGTGTCTGTGTTCCTGCAGTCTGTGGACAGTGTCTGTGTCCCTGCAGTCTGTGGACAGTGTCTGTGTTCCTGCAGTCTGTGGACAGTGTCTGTGTTCCTGCAGTCTGTGGACAGTGTCTGTGTCCCTGCAGTCTGTGGACAGTGTCTGTGTTCCTGCAGTCTGTGGACAGTGTCTGTGTTCCTGCAGTCTGTGGACAGTGTCTGTGTTCCTGCAGTCTGTGGACAGTGTCTGTGTCCCTGCAGTCTGTGGACAGTGTCTGTGTCCCTGCAGTCTGTGGACAGTGTCTGTGTCCCTGCAGTCTGTGGACAGTGTCTGTGTCCCTGCAGTCTGTGGACAGTGTCTGTGTCCCTGCAGTCTGTGGACAGTGTCTGTGTCCCTGCAGTCTGTGGACAGTGTCTGTGTCCCTGCAGTCTGTGGACAGTGTCTGTGTTCCTGCAGTCTGTGGACAGTGTCTGTGTCCCTGCAGTCTGTGGACAGTGTCTGTGTCCCTGCAGTCTGTGGACAGTGTCTGTGTTCCTGCAGTCTGTGGACAGTGTCTGTGTTCCTGCAGTCTGTGGACAGTGTCTGTGTCCCTGCAGTCTGTGGACAGTGTCTGTGTCCCTGCAGTCTGTGGACAGTGTCTGTGTTCCTGCAGTCTGTGGACAGTGTCTGTGTCCCTGCAGTCTGTGGACAGTGTCTGTGTCCCTGCAGTCTGTGGACAGTGTCTGTGTCCCTGCAGTCTGTGGACAGTGTCTGTGTTCCTGCAGTCTGTGGACAGTGTCTGTGTCCCTGCAGTCTGTGGACAGTGTCTGTGTCCCTGCAGTCTGTGGACAGTGTCTGTGTCCCTGCAGTCTGTGGACAGTGTCTGTGTTCCTGCAGTCTGTGGACAGTGTCTGTGTTCCTGCAGTCTGTGGACAGTGTCTGTGTCCCTGCAGTCTGTGGACAGTGTCTGTGTCCCTGCAGTCTGTGGACAGTGTCTGTGTCCCTGCAGTCTGTGGACAGTGTCTGTGTCCCTGCAGTCTGTGGACAGTGTCTGTGTCCCTGCAGTCTGTGGACAGTGTCTGTGTCCCTGCAGTCTGTGGACAGTGTCTGTGTCCCTGCAGTCTGTGGACAGTGTCTGTGTCCCTGCAGTCTGTGGACAGTGTCTGTGTCCCTGCAGTCTGTGGACAGTGTCTGTGTTCCTGCAGTCTGTGGACAGTGTCTGTGTCCCTGCAGTCTGTGGACAGTGTCTGTGTTCCTGCAGTCTGTGGACAGTGTCTGTGTTCCTGCAGTCTGTGGACAGTGTCTGTGTTCCTGCAGTCTGTGGACAGTGTCTGTGTTCCTGCAGTCTGTGGACAGTGTCTGTGTTCCTGCAGTCTGTGGACAGTGTCTGTGTTCCTGCAGTCTGTGGACAGTGTCTGTGTTCCTGCAGTCTGTGGACAGTGTCTGTGTTCCTGCAGTCTGTGGACAGTGTCTGTGTTCCTGCAGTCTGTGGACAGTGTCTGTGTCCCTGCAGTCTGTGGACAGTGTCTGTGTCCCTGCAGTCTGTGGACAGTGTCTGTGTCCCTGCAGTCTGTGGACAGTGTCTGTGTTCCTGCAGTCTGTGGACAGTGTCTGTGTTCCTGCAGTCTGTGGACAGTGTCTGTGTTCCTGCAGTCTGTGGACAGTGTCTGTGTTCCTGCAGTCTGTGGACAGTGTCTGTGTTCCTGCAGTCTGTGGACAGTGTCTGTGTCCCTGCAGTCTGTGGACAGTGTCTGTGTCCCTGCAGTCTGTGGACAGTGTCTGTGTTCCTGCAGTCTGTGGACAGTGTCTGTGTCCCTGCAGTCTGTGGACAGTGTCTGTGTCCCTGCAGTCTGTGGACAGTGTCTGTGTCCCTGCAGTCTGTGGACAGTGTCTGTGTTCCTGCAGTCTGTGGACAGTGTCTGTGTTCCTGCAGTCTGTGGACAGTGTCTGTGTCCCTGCAGTCTGTGGACAGTGTCTGTGTTCCTGCAGTCTGTGGACAGTGTCTGTGTCCCTGCAGTCTGTGGACAGTGTCTGTGTTCCTGCAGTCTGTGGACAGTGTCTGTGTCCCTGCAGTCTGTGGACAGTGTCTGTGTCCCTGCAGTCTGTGGACAGTGTCTGTGTTCCTGCAGTCTGTGGACAGTGTCTGTGTTCCTGCAGTCTGTGGACAGTGTCTGTGTCCCTGCAGTCTGTGGACAGTGTCTGTGTCCCTGCAGTCTGTGGACAGTGTCTGTGTCCCTGCAGTCTGTGGACAGTGTCTGTGTCCCTGCAGTCTGTGGACAGTGTCTGTGTCCCTGCAGTCTGTGGACAGTGTCTGTGTTCCTGCAGTCTGTGGACAGTGTCTGTGTTCCTGCAGTCTGTGGACAGTGTCTGTGTCCCGGCTGGGATTTACCCGGAAGTCTCAGATTGTCTCGGTTTGTCCTAACGGTCTCAGGTTCTGGTCGTCAGAGCTTGAATCAATCAGTTCACTTGGTTTCGGTCCAAACACGAGGAGGAGCACGGAGGTTCTGGTTCAACTCACCCTCAGCAGTCCTCACCGACCCGCTGCGTCACGCGCGCATTTCTGACACGAACCGAACTTTCTGGATCCAAAACCCGAACCGAAGCTGCGGTGAACCAGGAACAAAACAGCTGGAAAACATTTCCGTGAATCCGTCAGAGACAAACCACGCCTCGTGCGCCTCAACGGGGAGGTCTGGTCTGGACCGGGTCGACCTCGGCGAGCTGAAGGTAGCCCGGTTTGACCCAGTTCTGGCAGTCAGGTTCGGGTCAGCCCGCCTCGGTGTGTTCCCTGCTGCTAACTGTGTCTTTAGGGACTGTCAACAAATGACTGATCGGAAGACAGTGGAGGTGTCCTGGAGTGACAGCAGGGTTGTACGAGGACAAACAAGATAGACTGGGACAGAACATGTATGAGGACAGCAGGACATTTTAGACTGGTACAGGACATGCACAGTTACAGTACAGTATGAGGACAGCAGGGCATGCTGGACTGGTACAGGACATGCAACAGGACATGAGGACAGCAGTCATGTTACTCTGGTACAGGACATGTATGAGGACAGTAGGACATAGGACATGTAAGAGGACAGCAGGACATGTATGAGGACAGCAGGACAGTGGTGAGATGTGCTGTAGGAGTGACAGATAGCTTCAAGGTGGAGGTGGGAGTGCATCAAGGATCGGCTCTGAGCCCCTTCTTGTTTGCTCTGGTGATGGACCGACTAACAGATGAGGTCAGGCAGGAATCCCCATGGACTATGATGTTTGCAGATGACATTGTGATATGTGGTGAGAACAGGGAACAGGTGGAAGAGAACTTGGAGAGGTGGAGGTATTCACTTGAAAGAAGAGGAATGAAAGTCAGCCATATGTGAATGAGAGGGAGGAGGTGGAACAAGGAGGCTAAGGAGCAGAGGCCACAAAGGTGCAGGACTTCAAGTACTGTACTTGGGGGTCCACTGTCCAGGAAAATGGAGAGTGTAGTGAAAAAGAGAGTCCAGGCAGGATGGAGTGGATGGAGGAACGTTTCAGGAGTGATTTGCAACAAAAGGTGTCAGCAAAGGTCAAAGGAAAAGTTTACAAGCCAGTGGTGAGACCAGCTATGTTGTCTGGTCTGGAGACAGAGACATGGACAAAAAGACAGGAGACAGANACTTCAAGTACTGTACTTGGGGGGGAAAATGGAGAGTGTAGTGAAAAAGAGAGTCCAGGCAGGATGGAGTGGATGGAGGAACGTTTCAGGAGTGATTTGCAACAAAAGGTGTCAGCAAAGGTCAAAGGAAAAGTTTACAAGCCAGTGGTGAGACCAGCTATGTTGTCTGGTCTGGAGACAGAGACATGGACAAAAAGACAGGAGACAGAACTGGAAGTGACAGAAATGAAGATGATGTTCTTCTTAGGAGTAACAAGGATGGATAAGATCAGGAATGAGATCATCAGAGGTACAGCACATGTTGAACAACTGGGAGATAAAGTTAGGGAGGCCAGACTGAGATGGTTTGGACATGTCCAGAGGAGGGACAGTGGTTTTGACATGTCAGTGATTTGGACTTGTCCAGAGGGAGAGTGGGTATTGGTGGATGGATGTTAGAAATGCAGCTGCCAGGAAAACAAAAACAAAGAGAAGATATAAGATAACAGAACTTTATTGATCCTGCAGTATACACGTAGTGTTGATAGTTAGAGGACCTGGTTGCGCAATTCAATACAGAAATCAACGCAGACATGTTCCTGTTTTGAGTATTTTACTGTGTTTCATAATATAACTTGATTTTATTTAGTTTTATATCACTACATTTATTTATTTTTCATTTTATATGCATTTTATGGCTGATTATTGTTGTCCCTTCTCTGTGGTTTTGTCTAAAACAGGTCTCTCGTGTTTGAGTTCTCGTGGCTCAATGAGACTAACCTGTATAAATAAAGTTTGAATGAATGGAGGAGTTGGAGTGAGGACAGAGGACACAGAGGACAGAGTGAGATGGACGAGGACACTGTGGAGACTCCTGAAGAGGGAACAGCTGAAATGAGGAAAAAAAAGTAAAAATCGTAAATAATATATTTTTTTAACCATAAACAATTTTTAAATAATTAAAAAGAGAAACTGGTAATTAAAACATGTAATAAATAATTAAATATAAATTTGTTAAAATATAATCATTCAAAATACTAAATAAATCAAATTAATAATTCAAATTAATAAATAATGGAATCAAAGTACAGTTGTTTTGTGTTTTAATTTTATATTAAATTAAAATTCCAACAGCTAAAACGTAAAAAGAACATTTTGTTGTTGCTGTCTCTGCTTGGTTCTGTTCCTTCATGTGCAGATCTTTGGCCCGGTTCTGCATAACTTCAGGCTTAAAACCCAGCAGGAAGTTCTAGGGAGGGCCAACAACTCTACACGATTTAGTGTCCGCCGTCTTCTCGTCCATCATGGACATCGCTCTGAGTGTCTCCAATGAAGACTGGAATGATGTGCTGAGTTTGGTTCTGTTGGGTCCAGTTAGCACAAGCTTCATTTCCTCTGAGTGAAAGGGAGAAAAATGCAGGAATGTCAACTTTCCTCTGCCGCTTTAGATCCATTTAGATTACTAAAAACTCAGAGATTTAAGATTCAGATTCTTTACAAAATAAAAAACGGACAAAGTGTCTGATCAAAGTCAAGTTTTCAGCTTCTGCTGTTTGAGACTTCAGTGTTCTAAAACCAAGACATAAGAGCATCTGTGAATGTGTTTTTAGTAGTGTATTTGATATAATCAGTTAAGTCAATTCAGTTTATTTAAATTAAAGTTAATGCTATCCGTGTTAGAAGAACCATAAATGAGACTGATAGTTATCAGAGTTTTAGTTCAAAACCTCTCAGCACTGTCAAAGTGCGGTCACAGAGACAAAGACATCAGGAGCTGCTCTCCTTCAAAACTCAAACACCTGAGGACCTCCATGAGGAGGACCAACCTGCCTTTTAACCCCCACCTTAAAAACGTTAGAACCGCCTTCTTCCACCTGCATAGTATCGCTAAAATTAGAAACATCTTACAAACAATGCAGAAAAACTGGTTCACGCATTTGTCATGTCTAGACTGGACTATTAGGTTTGTTATCTGGGTGTCCAAATACTTCTTTAAAATGCCTTCAGTTGATCCAAAATGCTGCTGCCAGCGTTTTTCCTTTCCACTGTCGCCTTTGTGCTTGTTCAGGATGGAAGACTGACAAAGTGAAGATTCAACGCAGTTGTACTAATTGGCCTTTACAATGCATGAATGTTTTTGTACAGTACCGAGACGACTTCTGCCGTGACTTTGCATCATAGAAAGAAACTGATCATGTTTTATTGTGTCTGATTGACCTTTGATCAGTTTTGACCATGCAGTCCTGGGAATTGCGTCACTCAAACGTTTCTGTTCATCAACAGACCCTCCTCCTTGGCAATCCTCATGTGACCTTTGACCTCATAGACAAGATGGTGGGTTGGATGAAGAGGTTGTTTTGGGTCCTGCTCCTCGCCCCCAGATCCAGTTCGGCGCTCTCACTTTTCCCGCTCTCGATCAGTTCCAGGATTCTGTCAAACTGCTGCTACACCAAGAGAGTCCAGTAAGACAACCAGGAACAAACTCTGGTGTAACGCTCGACTGATGACATCACATTTAAACACAGGAAGAATTTTGACCATCCTTGTGTTTTCTACGTTTCATGAATTCTGTCCTACAAGAAGACAGGAGACGCAGCTGTGCAGCACTGATGAACAAAAACACACTAAAAATAAGTGTTTCTATTTAAATGAAGTGAAAAGCAGCAAGACCCGGTTCTCCTGACACAGAACCCGGACTCCTTGGGGTCTTAGCAGTGGTGGGATGTAACGCAGTGGTGGGATGTAACAAGTACAAATACTTTGTTACTGTACTTAAGTACATTTTCATGTATCTGTACTTAAGTAGAATTAAATGTGGGTACTTTTAATACTTTAAGTATTTTTAAAAGCAAGTACTTATTTACTTTTACTTAAGTAAAAACATTAATATGGTGCTTCTATTTTTACTAGAGTACATTTTTGTCTGTTTATTTGTACTTTTACTTAAGTACAGTGTTTGAGTACTTTCTCCACCACTGGGTCTGAGAGGTTCTGACGCCAGCAGGAGGGCATGAAAGCAGCTGGCGAGCCTGGAGGAAAGACTGCATCAAGAGCTGTTCACGGAACAACGAGGACCCGATTTACATTTGGAGGATCGGAACCACAACCAGCGTTTAAACAGCACTGGGTCCATTTAGAGCAGGAAGTCCTGCTGTGGCCCAGCCCATGCACTCTGTCCCGTCCCTTCAGAACCACAAGATTCTGTTTTCAGAACGAGAGCCAAGGTCTAAAGGAATGGTTCTGAAAGAACGGTTCTACAGGCAGTGTTCTCCCCATCCGAGGAGCTCGTGGGATAAAATCACAAAGAAATCCTGTCTCAGGGTATCGCTGTGATCAACTGCAGCTGGTGGATTCAGTTCTGGGCTCAGGGTTTGGGTTAATCCGAGGAAGTCTTGTGCTGAACCAGTTCAGGTTGAAAGAAGAGGTTGGATCAGTTCAACCGACTCCAGGTTCTGATGTGGATTTCTAAAAAGACCCAAACGGTCCCTTCACATGGAAGGAAACTGGTTCTGGTCAGGAACCACTCCGGCCCAAACGTGCCATGAACTGGAACCTGCTGGAACACCATGTGTCTACATCTACAGCGAGGGCAGTTGGAAGGTCCAAAACCTGCGGCAGTCCACATGAACGAGACAAATGTCTTCTGGAGAAAACTGACGGTGAAACGAGACAAAGACTGATCTGTTTGGAGAACGAGGAACCAGGACGTTTGGCAGAGTCAAAGTGAGCCTCGTCAGGCACGGTGGTGAGAGCAGCATGCTGTGGGACAGTCAAGAGGATGACCTCCATGTTCTTCAACACGTCCAATAACAGAATGGACTTTTAAGACGGTTTAGTTTTTTTTACACGTCTGGTCTTCTGGAACTGGGTCGTTCATTAGGTCTAGATTTGTCCTTACGGTCCTCCTCTTTGGACTGAACCAGAAGAGAGCTGGGACTGGGGGACATTTTTTAAAGTTGACCTGTTGGACGTCAGTCCACAAACCTGAACTAAAACAGAACCTTTAATAAATGAAATCAAAGTGTCTCTGCCTTCTTGTTGCCACCTGTGTTGAGGACGACTCTGACCCATCGAACACCTGGGAACATCGTTTATTTTATAAAGTAAATATAAAAACTGTTAATAAACAGAGCTGCAGCCAGGATAAATAAAAAAAATTAATTCAAGATTAAAAATGTCTGAAGAGTCACACAAACAGAAAACACAAATCAAAATGGATCAGAGCCTTTTCCAGGACAGAAATTATTGCTTTGTTTCTACAGAGTTCGACCGGCTGGAGCTGCTAAAGAAATGCATTACCCAGAATTCCTTCTACTACAAAATAAAGTCTAAAACAAAAACCATTTTTAATGTCAGTAAAATGATTCGGTCGGCTTGTCAACCCAGAAACCTCCTGTTGATTTGTTCAACGAGCAGGAAGACGGGTCAAAGACCACATGGGTTTCATGAAGACTGGACTCTGTCCGAAGTGGTTTGACCTCTGAAGGAAACCAGTAAAACTGAACTTTGTTTCTGGGGGCTGAGAAGAACCCAGTTCTGTAGTCATCTGTCTTTATTCACCGAAACTGAACAGAACATCCAGGTCTTTTTGTTTCCTTCACCAGTCCTGGACAAGACCCATATGGACCGATAAATCTTTAAACTGATTTTGTGAACCGATTCTGATTAGACTCCTCCCTTCTCCACTTAAGCCACACCCCTCTGATTAAACTCCTCCCCATGATTGACATCACACGGTGCAGTGCGACAGGCTTCCCCCTGGTAGATCTGCTCATATTGTGACATGTATACTGGACCGTGGGTCTGCACTCAACGTGAGCAAAGGACTCGTCTGGATCAAACCAGGTGACCGACACACGTCAGGCCGGCCGCAGGGCACGGACCGATCCGATGTAGAACCTGGAGAGGACGTTAAAATCTCAGACAGTCCGATGAACAAAGGTCAGGGACCCAGCCGGGCCGTGGTACCGGTTGTCCTGTCGGTGATTTCTGCAGGTGAACACACCTGACGTTGGTCACCTGGTTTTAGTTGAAGCACATAGAAGGGAACTGTGGGTCTGGTTCTTTGGGCCGGTCTTCATGAGTCCGCGCGTCACTCGTGGTTTATTGTCAGTTTTTAACATTTTTATTTTCGTTACCTGAACAGACCGAGCTTCAAGTTGTCTTTGGACCAAAAACAGGAAGCTCCTGGAATAAAGTCCTAAAACCAGAAAATCTGAAGATATTAAGATGTTGGGAGGAACAGAAACCCAGAGCCTCGCCCGGAGTTCAGGAAGGAAAGTGAACAAGCTGAAGAGGAGCAGAACGTCTGGCAGTGAACTACGGTAAAGACTTCTTATCATCCTAAAGATCTGATCGTGACACAGTTCTGAATGATTATTCTGGACAGGACTTTTAAATAATCAATCTTCAGCTGCTAAAACTCTCCAACCATTTGCCTAAAAAAATAATCAAAAGACTGAATTAGCTTTCACCCTCCTGCTGCCCCTGGGTGAAATGACCCAGGAGGTCTTTTGACCCAGGGGCAGCAGGAGTGTGATTTCTGTACTGACCAAGCTGAGACTGTCGGAGAACCTAGACTGAAGAAACGTTCTCCTGGAATCAGAAATCTGCTGACGTTTGTCCCACCAAGCTCTACAAAACTCCTAAAAGTCTGCCTAGACCCATCTCAGCCACCTAGACTGCCTCAGACCCATCTTAGACCTGGTCTCTTAGTTTCTGCAAATCTTGGAGGCCTTCAGTTGAGTTCAGACTCCTGCAGACCTCCTCTGATAGAACCCGTCCAGGTCTCAAAACCTGATACTGTATTCAGATCCAGCCTGTCTTCATTTCTAACGTGGACTCCAGAGGACTAAAATCATAAAAATGCGTCAATGCAGGTAACATAATTATGTGCACGGCCAAGAACAGTTTCAGATCCGTGTACGTGAAAACTGGCACGGCTTTTAAAAACTGGATAACAACATGGCCGACTGGTCCAAACACTCTGAACTCCCTCAAACTGCACCGAACAGTTCAGATTCTTTACCCTGAAACCTACAGACACTGATCTTGACCCTGAACTTTTCCCTAGAGACCCTGATCTTAATCCTGACTCTAGAGACCCCGATATTGACCCTGATCTTGACCTTAGTGACCGTCGTCCCCAACAGGCCCAGCTCAGTCTTGAAGAGTTTGTGAGTTGAAGGTTTTTGTTGAACAGTGGAACTTGGCATCTCGTCCCAACACAGAATTAGTCTGGGTCCAGGTCCAGTCTTCAGCACCTTGTCCAGCTTTAAATAAGGCGTTGTGAAGAAACGATGAACATTTACAGAGTAATGCTTGCATAGTCTGAAGAGATGCAGCCACCCCCCCCCACCCCCCGCAGTCCTTCACAAACTATCAAACTTGTGCTTTAAATAGTCTTTCATAACTTTGGCAACAGGAAGCTCCTCCAGGAACTTTAGGCTCTGAAGGCCGATACAGTGACGGATTTTGATCCGACACAAGTCCTGTAGAGTCCGAGGCTGTCCTGGAAGATAAAAAGAAATTGTCCGTCAACACTCAACGCCCTGTTCTCAACAAAACAATTTAAACACAAAAAATAATCTGGATTCAGGCAGATTAGGGGTTCATGTACAGGAAACTGTCAGGACATTAGAGTAAAACTCTGCTGTGTGTTTTAATATCATCACAGCTCACTCTGATGATTAAACATCTGCAGAGGGGGATGAACTCCGTGAACGGCTCAGATTCAACTCAAAGTCTGATCGACTCTCTTCCTCGAAAACTGTTTAACTACATTTTCTCAGTTTTGAGACAAAGACTCTTCCTGTCAGCACGTAGCTGCAGAGGCTGCAGGGGAAGCTGCCTGTGGGACAGGACTGCATGGTCCTAGTGCCCGACCCGTTTATTTCAACTGTTTCAAGAGGTGGAGACTAGGGGTGCAGGGAAAAAAATAGATTTTTTAAAAAAGAATCTAGATTCTTAGTCCTGGCGATTCAGAATCGATTCTAAAAGACCCAAAACCGATTTTTATTTATTTATTTATTTATTATTATTATTTTAACATTAAAACCCAAAAGATAAAGAAAATAAAAACATATTTCATAGTAGGTATATTCATTCATTCATTCATTCAACCTTTATTTATACAGGCTAGCCTCGTTGAGTCACGGGGACTCATTTACAAGAGGGACCTGTCTCACTCACACCAAACAACCATCCACTCTCACACTCACACCTAGGGTCAATCACCAATCAGCCTATGAAAGAATACATAAAATGAAATGTGGCAGAAAGAAGAACTCTTATTTTATCTGCCCCTTTTTTCAAAAACAAAAATAGTTCAAACAATCAATTCAAACAATAATCTTCTATAAGTAACAGAGCAAAAAGCTAACCTAATACTGGTTATTTAAGTTACAGAATTAATAATAATAATAATAATAAATTCAATTTATAAACGCACTTTTCATTAATGAAAATCTCAAAGTGCTACAAAGTGCAACAGAATTAAATGTAAATTTAATGCATTCCTGTATTATTTGTTCCTATTTTTGGTATAAATATCAAACGATGCAAAAAATTTGATACAATAAGGAACCTAAAATTATTGTTTTAAATAAATGTTCCATTTGTTTACATTGTTGTTTAATGTTTTCAGTTTTAAATTATTGTTTTAAATAAATGTTCCATTTGTTTACATTGTTGTTTATTCTTTTCAGCTTGTCAGTTACAAAACTGAAACTAAATTTATGACCATTTAAATAGAAAAATCGTTTTTGAATCAAAAATCGTTTCTGAATCGAAAAATCGATTTTGAAAAATCGATTTTGAATCGAATTGTGACACCAAAAATCGGAATCGAATCGATTCTGTCTAGTGGAGACACCATCAGTGGTGAGGTCACTAGAACCCGTCAGGAGACGGAGGTTCTGTTTGTTCATATCTCACAAACAGACACCAGGTGTCCCTGTAATGGAACCGAGACCTGTCCAGGTGTCCGTGAGTTCCTCTGAGCTCTGGACGATGTTCTGATGGGTCGCTTCGGCTCGGTCCATCACATTTATTTGGTACGTTGTGGTTCTGCTGGCAGTGGCTGAGTGAAACCAGACTGGGATGGCTGGAGACGTGGACTTACTGGTGACTTCCTGCAGGAAGTCCAGACACGGCCGACTGCTTCCAGACATGCTGACAGACACTGCCACCGGAGTCTGACCCTCGTAGTTTCTGGTGTTGGTGTTGGCGCCGTACGTGTAGAGCATCTGGGCACACAGCACATCGTCCCTCAGGGCGGAAAGGTGCAGGGGCGTCTGCCCGTCCTCCAGCCGACCCAGGTTGGTATCGGCCCCCCTCTGCAGGAACATGCGACAGTACGAGTGGTTTCCTTTGATGACGGCGTAGCGCAGCAGGAAGCCATTCTGAATGTCGATGTTGGCGCTGTGGTCCAGCAGGATGCGGACGCAGCTGGAGCGTTCTCGGATGATGGCCAGCTGCAGGGGAGTGGTCCCTTTGTCGCTGAGCGGGTCCACCTCTGCCCTGAACTCCAGGAGCAGGCGCACGAACGAGTCCCGGCCGTAGTGAGCCGCCACGTGAAGCGGCGTCCAGCCGTCGTTGCTTTTAGCGTTGATGATGTCTCCACGAAAGTCCGATTCCAGCATGAGGCGGGCGATGCGAGCCCGACCATGCATGGCGGCGTAGTGGAGAGCCGTGAAGCCGCCGATGAAGTCCTTCACCGTGGGGTCGGCTGGGAGGAGCAGGAAGGAAAACCATTAAATTCAGAAAATAAAAACTGTCTGAAACTAAAGACACAAACTGGGTTTAATCTAAAACACACTCTGTGGAACACACTGTGGAACACACTCTGTGGAACACACTCTGTGGAACACACTCTGTGGAACACACTCTGTGGAACACACTCTGTGGAACACACTCTGTGGAACACACTCTGTGGAACACACTCTGTGGAACACACACTGTGGAACACACTCTGTGGAACACACTCTGTGGAACACACTCTGTGGAACACACTCTGTGGAACACACTCTGTGGAACACACTCTGTGGAACACACTCTGTGGAACACACACTGTGGAACACACTGTGGAACACACACTGTGGAACACACACTGTGGAACACACACTGTGGAACACACTCTGTGGAACACACTCTGTGGAACACACTCTGTGGAACACACTCTGTGGAACACACACTGTGGAACACACACTGTGGAACACACTCTGTGGAACACACTCTGTGGAACACACACTGTGGAACACACACTGTGGAACACACTCTGTGGAACACACTCTGTGGAACACACTCTGTGGAACACACTCTGTGGAACACACACTGTGGAACACACTCTGTGGAACACACTCTGTGGAACACACTCTGTGGAACACACTCTGTGGAACACACTCTGTGGAACACACTCTGTGGAACACACTCTGTGGAACACACTCTGTGGAACACACTCTGTGGAACACACTCTGTGGAACACACTCTGTGGAACACACTCTGTGGAACACACTCTGTGGAACACACTCTGTGGAACACACTCTGTGGAACACACTCTGTGACTGTGGAACACACTCTGTGGAACACACTCTGTGGAACACACTCTGTGGAACACACTCTGTGGAACACACTCTGTGGAACACACTCTGTGGAACACACTCTGTGGAACACACTCTGTGGAACACACTGTGGAACACACTCTGTGGAACACACTCTGTGGAACACACTCTGTGGAACACACTCTGTGGAACACACTCTGTGGAACACACTCTGTGGAACACACACTGTGGAACACACACTGTGGAACACACTCTGTGGAACACACTTGAAGAACTGGCCGGAGAAAAAAACACGTTCAAGACAAACACCAGACGAACACAGAAAAACACGCTTGAGTGAGATTAATTCAAGTACAAAGAAAGAATTATTGAACAAAATATATACTGTATACGTATATATATTTTAGAAAATTTTCACAGGATTTTATGAAGGAAGGAAGCAGGGGGAGTGGTGGTGCTGAGGTTAAAGTAGGCGGGCCTGTGATCAGAAGGTAGCTGGTTCAATCCCCTGGAACGGCAACATTGAAACACCCACACCTGCCTCCACCCTCATTTGCCCCACTCTGGGCCCTTGAGCAAGGCCCTTAACCACCACCATCTGCTCCCCCAGGTGCCCTAGATAGCAGCTCTCTGCTCCGCACAGAGGGCTGTGGTAGCTTGGTGGTCTGTAGTTGTCTCAGGAAGGGCATCTGGCATAAAAACAATCGCCAAGTCTTCATGTGAGTTTGTTCGCTGTGGCGACCCCTGAGGAAAGGAGCAGCCGAAAGATTTTTTTTTCTTCTTCTTCTTTCGGCTTCTCCCTTTGTCAGGGGTCACCACAGCAAGCTAGTCGCATGAAGCCGAAAGAATAAAAAGAATAATAAATAAAATAACGAAATGTGAAAGAAAGAACTAGAACTAATTAGGGTTCAAGTTCTGATAGACTAGGCTCGCTGCCAGGATCAGAGCTGATGCGTCCTTTTCAAAGATCCAACAACCTCAACTAGATTGAAGGTCTGTGGACTCAGTCAGGTCGAAACCAGGAAACTTTACTAGTTCTGACAACAAAAACAACAGAAGGTCAGAGGTCAGGGTGTGAAAACTTCTGACCTCCGTGCTCCAGGAACACGCGCACACATCTCTCCTTCCCTTTAGCGGCGGAGAAGTGCAGCAGAGTCCAGCCATTGGCGTCTCGTATCTGAGGGGAGTAGCCTCGCTCCAACATTCTCCTGACGGTGCAGACGTCGCCCGCCGCCACGGCAGCCTGGATCTGCAGCTCCTCGTGGAGATCAGGGTTCCCTCTGCAGTGATGGTTCAGCATCCTGTCACAGGTGGAAGAAGAAGAGAGAAGAGTCACCTGGACCGGACCGCTGGCAGCACGGTCAGAAACTTTTACAGACTCTGATACGAAAGGTGTTTTTCTGTTTTGTGTGTAAAAATATACAAGAAAAATCTAACAAAGTTATGTCAGGTCCTCTGGATGGATTAAAGAATAAATAAATTGTTGAAACGTTTCATCTTTTATCCAAAAGACTTCGAAGCTGCAGTCGTACAAAAAGCGCCTTCTCATAGTGGATCAACCAGTTTATTGTAGACCTCCAGAACTAGCTGTTCACATTATTTTTTTAATCCGTCCAGAGGACCCGACTTAACTTTGTTAGATTTTTCTACCTTGATTATTGAGCATGCATCAGGATACAAGAAAACAATTATGATAAAACGCAGTCAGTGTGATGAAACAACGTTTACCTTTTGACCAGCTGGAAAGATGGACTTCTTTTAGTCATGATGCTGCTGAACCTGCAGAAGAATGACTGCAGGAACCAAGAAGACAAAACAATCACTAACAGAACCACACAGTACTGGGACAAGTCCACATCCTCCAGGTCCATAAGATTAAACTGATCTGGTCCTTATTGGTTTGTGCAAATGATTTTAATTTAACCTCAACTGAACCAAAACAGGGCAGCACAATGGCTCAGTACAAAACCCGGCCAGGGGCCTTTCTAGCTGGTGTTTGCATGTTCTATCCGTACATGTGTGGGTTTTCTCAGGGTACTCCGGTTTCCTCTCAAAGACCAAAAACATGCATGTTAGACTGATTGGCAACTCTAAATTATCCCTAGGTGTGATCGTTTGTCTCGTTTGTCTCCAAGTGTCCCTGTGATCGACTGGAGACCAGTCCAGTTCTCCTTGTGATGGATTGAAGACCCGTCACTGTGATGAACTGGAGACCTGTCCAAGTGACCCATGACACCGTTTCTGTTGGACATGGACATCAGTGACCTCCGCGAATCGGAAAGGAAGAAGCAGGTAAAATGGATGAACCAAAACAACAAGAGTCCAAAGAGTCGTTATTTATTAAACAGAAACTTGTTTTGTTCCAGTTCTGCTGCTTCCACTGGACCTCAGAGATCCAGGATCAGGAGCTGATCAAATGAGCCTCATCAGGGGGACCAGCTCAGATCTGGACCACACAGGTGTATGTCAACACAATACACAGGATGTAACTGGGACCCTGTGTACATAATTTCATCCCATCACATGTGCCACATGTGATGGAATGACAATAAAGAATCCACTCTGACTATGAAAGACATCAGCAATGACCTCAGAGAAGTAATTGCTGCTAATCAATCTGAAAAAGGTCAAAGGGCATTTAGAGTCCATCATTCTGCAGAGAGAAAGCTGATTCACCCTGAAGGTCAGACCATGCAGTGACTCTACAGGCCTCAGTCAAAGGTCATGACCTCTTCCCTCTAAAAACAACATGGCAACTCTTTGGAAAGTTTCATTTGAAAGAACCACAAGATTTCTGGACCAGAACCAGACCGGAGGACA
>JBBPBX010037579.1:11517-30850 GCA_038048925.1 Garcialebias charrua | reverse complement strand
GGAGAAAACTCATTTCAGCCGCTTGTATCCGAGATCTTGTTCTTTCGGTCATAACCCAAAGCTCATGACCATAGATGAGGGTGGGAACGTAGATCGATCGGTAAATTGAGAGCTTTGCCTTTTGACTCAGCTCTCTCTTCACCACGACAGACCGGTACAGCGCCCGCTTCACTGCGGACGCTGCACCTATCCGCCTATCGATCTCACGCTCCAGTTTTCCCTCATTCGTGAACAAGATCCCGAGATACTTAAACTCCTCCACTTGGGGCAGGACCTCCTCCCCGACCCGGAGAGGGCATGCTACCCTTTTCCGGCTCAAGACCATGGCCTCGGATTTGGAGGAACTGATCCTCATCCCGGCCGCATCACATTCAGCTGCAAACCGTTCCAGCGAAAGCTGTAGATCACGAGCTGATGAAGCCAATAGGACCACATCATCTGCAAAAAACAGAGAAGCGATTCTAAGGCCACCAAAACGGATCCTCTCAACACCTTGGCTGCGCCTAGAAATTCTGTCCATAAAAGTTATAAACAGAATCGGTGACAAAGGGCAACCTTGGCGGAGTCCAACTCTCACCGGAAACGAGCCTGACTTACTGCCGGCAATGCGGACCAAGCTCTGACACCGGTCGTACAGGGACCTAACAGCCCATATCAATGGGCCTGGTACCCCATACTCCCGGAGTACCCGCCACAGAACCCCCCGAGGGACGCGGTCGAATGCCTTTTCCAAGTCTACAAAGCACATGTAAACTGGTTGGGCAAACTCCCACGCACCCTCCAGGACCCTGTTGAGGGTGTAGAGCTGGTCTAGTGTTCCACGACCAGGACGAAAACCACACTGCTCCTCCTGAATCCGAGGTTCGACTATCCGACGGACCCTCCTCTCCAGAACCCCTGAATAGACCTTACCAGGGAGGCTTAAGAGTGTGATCCCTCTATAGTTGGAACACACCCTACGGTCCCCCTTTTTGAATAGGGGAACCACCACCCCAGTCTGCCAATCCAAGGGAACTGCCCCCGATGTCCACGCGATATTGCAGAGTCGCGTAAGCCAACACAACCCCACAACATCCAGAGCCCTAAGGAACTCAGGACGAATCTCATCCACCCCCGGAGCCTTGCCACCGCGGAGCTTTTTAACCACCTCGGCGACCTCAGCACCAGAGATTGGAGAGCCCGATCCAAAGTCCCCAGGCTCCGCTTCCTCAGTGGAAGACGTGCCAGTAGGATTGAGGAGGTCTTCGAAGTATTCCGCCCACCGACTCACAACATCCCGAGTTGAGGTCAACAGCACGCCATCCCCACCATAAATGGTGTTGGTCGCGTACCGCTTTCCCCCCCTGAGACGCCGGATGGTGGACCAGAATCGCCTCGAAGCCGTACGGAAGTCATTCTCCATGGCCTCTCCGAACTCCTCCCACGCCCGAGTTTTTGCCTCAGCAACCACCCGAGCCGCATGCCGCTTGGACTGCCGGTACCTATCTGCTGCTTCCGGGGTCCCACAGGCCAAAAAGGCCCAATAGGACTCCTTCTTCAGCTTGACAGCATCCCTCACCGCCGGTGTCCACCACCGGGTTCGAGGGTTGCCACCACGACAGGCACCAACAACCTTGCGGCCACAACTCCGATAAGCTGCCTCGACAATAGAGGCGCGAAACATGGCCCACTCGGGCTCAATGTCCCCCGCCTCCCTCGGAACGTGTTCAAAGCTCTCCCGGAGGTGGGAGTTAAAGCTCCGTCTTACGGGAGACTCTGCCAGACGTTCCCAGCAGACCCTCACAATACGTTTGGGTCTGCCAGGTCTGACCGGCATCCTCCCCCACCATCGGAGCCAACTCACCACCAGGTAGTGGTCAGTTGACAGCTCCGCCCCTCTCTTCACCCGAGTGTCCAGGACATGCGGCCGCAGATCAGATGAGACGACAACAAAGTCGATCATTGAACTACGACCTAGGGTGTCCTGGTGCCAAGAGCACATATGGACACCCTTATGCCTGAACATGGTGTTCGTTATGGACAATCCATGACGAGCACAGAAGTCCAACAACAGAACACCACTCGGGTTCAGATCAGGGGGGCCGTTCCTCCCAACCACACCCCTCCAGGTCTCACTGTCATTGCCCACGTGAGCGTTGAAGTCCCCCAGCAGAACAAGGGAGTCCCCAGGAGGCGCACCCTCCAATACCCCCTCCAAGGACTCCAAAAAGGGTGGGTAATCTGCGCTGCCGTTTGGCGCATAGGCACAAACAACAGTCAGAGCCCGTCCCCCCACACGTAGGCGAAGGGAGGCTACCCTCTCGTTCACCGGGGTGAACCCCAACGTACAGGCACCGAGATGGGGGGCAACAAGTATGCCCACTCCTGCTCGGCGCCTCTCACCAGGGGCAACTCCAGAGTGGAAGAGTGTCCAACCCCTCTCAAGGAAACTGGTTCCAGAGCCAGAGCCATGCGTTGAGGTGAGTCCGACTATTTCTAGCCGGAACCTCTCAACCTCACACACTAGCTCAGGCTCCTTCCCCACCAGAGAGGTGACATTCCATGTCCCAATGGCCAGCTTCTGTAGCCGAGGATCAGACCGCCAGGGTCCCCGCCCTCGGCCACCACCCATTCCACAATGCACCCGACCCCTTTGGCCCCTCCCACAGGTGGTGAGCCTATGGGAAGGGGGACCCACGTCTCCTCTTCGGGCTGTGCCCGGCCGAGCTCCATGGGTGAAAGCCCGGCCACCAGGCGCTCGCCAACGTGCCCCTCCTCCGGGCCTGGCTCCAGAGTGGGGCCCCGGTGACCCGCGTCCGGGCGAGGGAACATTGTTTCCATTTATATTACTCATCATAAGGGGTCTTGTGGGCTGCGCTTTGTCTCGTCCCTCACCTAGGACCTGTCTGCCTTGGGTGACCCTACTAGGGGCATAAAGCCCCTGACAGCATAGCTCCTAGGATCATTGGGACACTCAAACCCCTCCACCACGGTAAGGTGGCAGCCCAGCCCCAGCCTATAATAGGATTTTTATTTTTTTATTTTTTATCTAAACAGGGTGGCATGGTGGCACAGTTGGTAGAGCTGCAACCTTTCAGCGAGAAGGTTCCCATATAGAATCCTGGCCCGGGGGGCCATTCTGGGTGGAGTTTGCATGTTCTCTCCGTGCTGTGTGGGTTTTCTCCGGGCACTCCGGTTTCTTCCCACAGACCAAAAACATGCATGTTAGACTGATGGTAACTCTAAATTGTCCCTAGGTGAGAGAGAGAGAGTGAATGGTTGTTTGTCTCATTGTCTCTATGTGTCCCTGTGATGGACTGGAGACCTGCCCAGGGTGTCCCCCACCTCTTGCACAGTGATGGGCACTAGTGACCCACATGACCCAAAAGGGAAAGAAGAAGGAAAGATGGATGGATGGATGGATGGATGGATGGATGGATGGATGGATGGATGGCTTGTTAACTATTCTCAGTTTTAGTGAAGAATCGATCAGAAGGTTCATTTTTAGCACAGTTCACCCCAAACAATGAAAGAGTTATGACGTTTCATTTCTCATCTTTGATCTGACCATCATTTATCTACAGCGTTCGTACCTGGACAGGAAGCGGCTGAAGCTCTGCAGGTCGTTGGAGTCCAGAACCACGTTCAGCTCAGTGATGGTCCTCTCAGTTCTTGGACTGGCCTGTTGAAAACACAACTTCAGCTAAAACAGTCCAACAACATAAATTGTAGAAATGGTAAAAACACTTTTTTTTCATTGGCTTTTAACCTGGCGTCTCTGTCTTGGTGTTGTATTCTTTTACTTGTGATGTTCTGATTATTTATTTGATTGTTTTTATTGTTTTTTGCTTGTTTTTGTCTTTGTACAGCACTTCAGAAAACTGATACGTTGTATTTTAAGTGCTTTAGAAATAAATTGGTATGGTATGGTGTACATATAGATCACGTTTCTATCCAACCAGGATGCTCAAAGCTTCAAATCTAACCGCTGGTAGAATTTGATAAAAACATGATTATTGTGACAGTAAAGTAGAAATGAAGGTAATTCAGGACAAACTGTGTGACTCTGACAATCAGACAGTTTTCTCAGCCTGGACCCTGAACTGACCCAAAGACGGTTTAAAAGATCCGGTGCAAGGAAACCAAAGTGCAGCAGAAGCCAAGTCGATCATCTGACGCTGACTGGTGCAGACATCTCACACAAAGCCAAAAAAAATGTACATTTAGAATATTTTATGGCCAATTTCTTTATTATTATTATTTTTAATCATTTTAAGTTTGAGAAATAAAAAATAACTCGACGTTTTGTGTTCTTGCTGTCAGCAGGGTGACAACGGCGTCTTTGTTGGAAGGTTTTCGGTTTTTCCTGTTTTTCATTCTGTTTCTTCTTAAGTCTTCGTGGATTATCTGAAAACAACCTTTCTTTCTTTTTTTGTGTCAAAATATGAGATTTTCTTCTGCGGTTTGAGAACCTTTAATTTCAGTGAACTGGTGAGCATGACTCTGTCTCCCTCTGCTGCTGAAATACAAACTCTTCTGAAGGTTTCACAATTTTCTGCTCCTCAACAGCAGCCGTTTCTATTTCAACTAAAACTGGACAAAAATGGGCCCTGAGCATGAACAAACAGCAAACACAGATATTTTGATGAGCGGAAATAAGATTTTCACACCAAACGTATACAGTTACAGTAAAGAGGACGATATGGTGAAGAGTGAGACGTTATCCGTCTCACATATCAACATTTTACAGAGGAAATTAAAGAATAAAATGACCCACCTTGACCTCAGAGAGCTGAAACTCTAGTTGAAAAGTGATTTCAGAGCAGTGGCCCGATAAACAGAACTGCTGGACCGTCTTACTGTCACCTGGCAAACACAAACACAAGAAAACAACAAAAACAAATGAATCCAGATTATTAATACTGTACCAGACTGTGTTGTTTACTATCTTAAAATCCAACTGAACGCCACCGATTAACTCTTAACAAAACATTTTCTATATTTAGAAGTTCATAAAAAACATGAAATCAATTTTATTATTTAATAGCAAACATTATGTTGCACATGTTTAGGCCTGCAGTTCATGACAGTACCGCCGAGCTCAAATGTCATCCTCAAGTTTGCTGATGACACCACCATTTTGGAGCTCATCACCAACAACGACATGTGACCAGATGGTCTCTCTGAATGTCAGCAAAACAAAGGAGATGATGGTGGACTACTGGAAAAGCATGGAGGCCAGCACCCCACCATCTTCATAAACAATGCTGAGGTGGAGCAGGTCGGCAGGTTCAAGTTCCTCGGCGTTCACATTACAGAGGATCTATCCTGGACATTAGATACAGACACTGTTGTCAAGAAAGCCAGACAAAGACTCTACTTCCTAAGAAGACTAAAGAAGTTTGGTACAATCACCGGCAACATCACTAGCTTTTATAGTGCACCACTGAAAGCCTGCTGACAGGCTGCATCACAGGGTGGTACGGAAACAGCACCAGTCAGAAAGCACCACAGAGGGTGGGTGGTGCAAACGGCAGAGGGCATCACTAGTAGCAGTCTCCACACCATCCAGAACATCTACCACAGCTGATGTCTGAGTAAAGCACGCAGCATCATTAAGGACCACACCCACCCAGCACAAGGACTCTCCATCTACTACCCTCAGGCAGACGATACAGGAGCCTCCCAACATGCACGAAAAGACTCAAAGACAGTTTTTACCCACAAGATGTCAGATTACTGAACTCTTGAATATAACACTGAACAACTGACAATCACTTTGTACCAAGCCACATCTGTGACACCTAATATGTTTATTGCTGCTGCACTATGTGGCTGTACAGTATCATGTATGTCACTACCTTACCATCATAATTCAATCTCAATGTCACTAACTGTGCAATAACCTGTCACACAACCTGTGTAGTTTGTTAGTTATGTGCAATGTATATATACATGTCAGAAAGAACTCCATTTTGTCAGAAAGATGAGCAGGAATGCCCATGGACTATGATGTTTGCAGACGACATTGTGATCTGTGGTAAGAACAGGGAACAGGTGGAAGAGAACTTGGAGAGGTGGAGGTATTCACTTGAAAGAAGAGGAATGAAAGTCAGCCGTAGTAAGACAGAGTACATGTGTGTGAATGAGAGGGAGGAGGTGGAACAGTGAGGCTACAAGGGTCAGAGGTCACAAAGGTGCAGGACTTCAAGTACTTGGGGTCCACTGTCCAGGAAAATGGGGAATGTGGTAAAGAGGTGAAGAAGAGAGTCCAGGCAGGATGGAGTGGATGGAGAAAAGTTTCAGGAGTGATTTGTGACAAAAAGGTGTCAGCAAAGGTCAAAGGAAAAGTTTACAAGACAGTGGTGAGACCAGCTATGTTGTATGGTCTGGAGACAGAGACATGGACAAAAAGACAGGAGAAAGAACTGGAAGTAGCAGAAATGAAGATGCTGAGGTTCTCCTTAGGAGTGACAAGGATGGATAAGATCAGGAATGAGATCATCAGAGGTACAGCACATGTTGAACAACTGGGAGATAAAGTTAGGGAGGCCAGACTGAGATGGTTTGGACATGTCCAGAGGAGGGACAGTGGGTATATTGGTAGAAGGATGTTAGAAATGCAGCTGCCAGGAAAAAGACACAGAGGAAGGCCAAAGAGGAGATATATGGATGCAGTTAGAGAGGACATGGAGGTAGTTGGAGTGAGGACAGAGGATGCAGAGGACAGAGTGAGGTGGAGGAGGATGACTCGCTGTGGCGACCCCTGAAAGGGAAAAGCCGAAAGAAGAAGAAAACACACACACACACATATACATATATATATATATATATATATATATATATATATATATATATATATATATATATATATATATATATATATATATATATATATATATATATATATATATATATATATATATATATATATATATATTATATATATTATATATATATATATATATATATATATATATTATATATATATATATATATATATATATATATATATATATATATATATATATATATATATATATATATATATATATATATATATATATATATATATATATATATATATATATATATATATATATATATAATATATATATATATATTATATATATAATATATATAATACCCTTCCCATGGGCTCACCACCTATGGGAGGGGCCAAAGGGGTCGGGTGCAATGTGGAATGGGTGGTGGCCGAGGGCGGGGACCCTGGCGGTCTGATCCTCGGCTACAGAAGCTGGCCATTGGGACATGGAATGTCACCTCTCTGGTGGGGAAGGAGCCTGAGCTAGTGTGTGAGGTTGAGAGGTTCCGGCTAGAAATAGTCAGACTCACCTCAACGCATGGCTCTGGCTCTGGAACCAGTTTCCTTGAGAGGGGTTGGACACTCTTCTACTCTGGAGTTGCCCCTGGTGAGAGGCGCCGAGCAGGAGTGGGCATACTTGTTGCCCCCCATCTTGGTGCCTGTACGTTGGGGTTCACCCCGGTGAACGAGAGGGTAGCCTCCCTTCGCCTACGTGTGGGGGGACGGGCTCTGACTGTTGTTTGTGCCTATGCGCCAAACGGCAGCGCAGATTACCCACCCTTTTTGGAGTCCTTGGAGGGGGTATTGGAGAGTGCGCCTCCTGGGGACTCCCTTGTTCTGCTGGGGGACTTCAACGCTCACGTGGGCAATGACAGTGAGACCTGGAGGGGTGTGGTTGGGAGGAACGGCCCCCCTGATCTGAACCCGAGTGGTGTTTTGTTGTTGGACTTCTGTGCTCGTCATGGATTGTCCATAACGAACACCATGTTCAGGCATAAGGGTGTACATATGTGCTCTTGGCACCAGGACACCCTAGGTCGCAGTTCGATGATCGACTTTGTTGTCGTCTCATCTGATCTGCGGCCGCATGTCCTGGACACTCGGGTGAAGAGAGGGGCGGAGCTGTCAACTGACCACTACCTGGTGGTGAGTTGGCTCCGATGGTGGGGGAGGATGCCGGTCAGACCTGGCAGACCCAAACGTATTGTGAGGGTCTGCTGGGAACGTCTGGCAGAGTCTCCCGTAAGACGGAGCTTTAACTCCCACCTCCGGGAGAGCTTTGAACACGTTCCGAGGGAGGCGGGGGACATTGAGTCCGAGTGGGCCATGTTCCGCGCCTCTATTGTCGAGGCAGCTTATCAGAGTTGTGGCCGCAAGGTTGTTGGTGCCTGTCGTGGTGGCAACCCTCGAACCCGGTGGTGGACACCGGCGGTGAGGGATGCTGTCAAGCTGAAGAAGGAGTCCTATTGGGCCTTTTTGGCCTGTGGGACCCCGGAAGCAGCAGATAGGTACCGACAGTCCAAGCGGCATGCGGCTCGGGTGGTTGCTGAGGCAAAAACTCGGGCGTGGGAGGAGTTCGGAGAGGCCATGGAGAATGACTTCCGTACGGCTTCGAGGCGATTCTGGTCCACCATCCGGCGTCTCAGGGGGGGAAAGCGGTACGCGACCAACACCATTTATGGTGGGGATGGCGTGCTGTTGACCTCAACTCGGGATGTTGTGAGTCGGTGGGCGGAATACTTCGAAGACCTCCTCAATCCTACTGGCACGTCTTCCACTGAGGAAGCGGAGCCTGGGGACTTTGGGTCGGGCTCTCCAATCTCTGGAGCTGAGGTCACCGAGGTGGTTAAAAAGCTCCGCGGTGGCAGGGCTCCGGGTGGATGAGATTCGCCCTGAGTTCCTTAGGGCTCTGGATGTTGTGGGGTTGTGTTGGCTTACGCGACTCTGCAATATCGCGTGGACATCGGGGGCAGTTCCCTTGGATTGGCAGACTGGGGTGGTGGTTCCCCTATTCAAAAAGGGGGACCGTAGGGTGTGTTCCAACTATAGGGGGATCACACTCTTAAGCCTCCCTGGTAAGGTCTATTCAGGGGTTCTGGAGAGGAGGGTCCGTCGGATAGTCGAACCTCGGATTCAGGAGGAGCAGTGTGGTTTTCGTGCTGGTCGTGGAACACTGGACCAGCTCTACACCCTCAACAGGGTCCTGGAGGGCGCGTGGGAGTTTGCCCAACCAGTTTACATGTGCTTTGTGGACTTGGAAAAGGCATTCGACCGCGTCCCTCGGGGGGTTCTGTGGGGGGTACTCCGGGAGTATGGGGTACCAGGCCCATTGATATGGGCTGTTAGGTCCCTGTACGACCGGTGTCAGAGCTTGGTCCGCATTGCCGGCAGTAAGTCAGGCTCGTTTCCAGTGAGAGTTGGACTCCGCCAAGGTTGCCCTTTGTCACCGATTCTGTTCATAACTTTTATGGACAGAATTTCTAGGCGCAGCCAAGGTGTTGAGAGGATCCGTTTTGGTGGCCTTAGAATCGCTTCTCTGTTTTTTGCAGATGATGTGGTCCTATTGGCTTCATCAGATTCGTGATCTACAGCTTTCGCTGGAGCGGTTTGCAGCCGAGTGTGATGCGGCCGGGATGAGGATCAGTTCCTCCAAATCCGAGGCCATGGTCTTGAGCCGGAAAAGGGTAGCATGCCCTCTCCGGGTCGGGGAGGAGGTCCTGCCCCAAGTGGAGGAGTTTAAGTATCTCGGGGTCTTGTTCACGAATGAGGGAAAACTGGAGCGTGAGATCGATAGGCGGATAGGTGCAGCATCCGCAGTGAAGCGGGCGCTGTACCGGTCTGTCGTGGTGAAGAGAGAGCTGAGTCGAAAGGCAAAGCTCTCAATTTACCGATCGATCTACGTTCCCACCCTCATCTATGGTCATGAGCTTTGGGTTGTGACCGAAAGAACGAGATCTCGGATACAAGCGGCTGAAATGAGTTTTCTCCGCAGGGTGTCTGGACTCTCCCTTAGAGATAGGGTGAGAAGCTCAGTCATCCGGGAGGGACTCGGAGTAGAGCCGCTGCTTCTCCAGGGCGGCCGTGGCGTAGTGGTAATGGCAGTCGTCCCCCGATCGGAAGGTTGGCGGTTCGAATCCCGGTTCCCCACACCATGTGTCGTTGTGTCCTTGGGCAAGACACTTAACCCCGAGTTGCTCCCGGTAGGACTGGAAAGCACCTTGCATGGTAGTCTGCCGCTACCGGTGTATGAATGTGTGTAGCATTCAATGTGTGTAGCGCTTTGAGATTTTCACTAATGAAAAGCGCGTTATAAATTGAATTCATTATTATTATTATTATTATTATATTATTCTCCACATCGAGAGGAGCCAGTTGAGGTGGCTCGGGCATCTGGTTAGGATGCCTCCTGGACGCCTCCCTGGTGAGGTGTTCCGGGCATGTCCCACCGGGAGGAGGCCCAGAGGAAGACCCAGGACACGCTGGAGGGACTATGTTTCTCGGCTGGCCTGGGAACGCCTTGGGATTCCCCCAGAGGAGCTGCTCCAAGTGGCTGGGGAGAGGGAAGTCTGGGCCTCCCTACTTAGGCTGCTACCCCCGCGACCCGACCCCGGATAAGGGGACGAAAATGGATGGATGGATGGATATATATATATAATATATATTATATTATATATATAATATATATTATATTATATATATATATATATATTATATATATATATATACAAGGTATATTATATATATAATATTATATATATATAATATATATATATATTATATAAACTTAAAATAAACAAAAACTCATATTGCAAACCCAAAACCATAGAAGTATGGCATTTAGGTTCAAGACAATAAAAAGAAAATACAAAATATAATTACTTTCAAAAAGTTTAATGTTCAGGTTTCCTAAATCAAACCATCAACATTAAACACAAACCTAGTAAAAATTGTTGAGTAATTTATTCAATTAGAAAAGTTTGGAGACTTTTGTCTTAGACCATCAGTGATACAAGCAGCTGTGCTGAGAAGAGTTTTTATACTTTTTTCATCAAGATCACATGTATTTGAAAAAAAACTTTTTTGCATAAACTGAGTTGGCCTTTAACGTCTTGAACAAAAAACAAGTTTAAAGCCCCACTGACATGATTTTTTTAATTTTCATAAATTTGCTCAAAATATATATACTGTATTTTATCGTTTAAATATGTTCGTTTTTGCAAACAAAATGATAAATCACTTTAATTTTGCTTTAAAAGTGATTTTGAACTTCAAGCCGTGTTTAATCATGGGAAATCCGATTACACACGAACGCACCATCTGTGACGTAGTGAGAGGCAGAGCTCTGGGCTTGTCACAGTGCGCGGTGTGAGCAGCTCCACATGAAGGTAAGTCTGATACAGCATCAGACCTAAATTAGATCCTGTTGTTTCTTGTTCCATCACCCAAACTATTTTCTGCTTCCCAAAATGAAGACAAATAGCTCAAATCTTCACATAGATTGATAAATTCGTCTGGTTTTAAATTGTCCGCTATTAAAGAGACCAGAGCCCTCTGCCTCTCACTACGTCACAGATGGTGCGTTCGTGTGTAATCGGATTTCCCATGATTAAACACGGCTTGAAGTTCAAAATCACTTTTAAAGCAAAATTAAAGTGATTTATCGTTTTGTTTGCAAAAACGAACATATTTAAATGTTAAAATATATATATTTTGAGCAATTTTATGAATAGTAAAAAAATCATATCAGTGGACCTTTAACAAAGCTATGTCCCTTTTCTGCAAACTTGAGAGAAGATTTTGTTGCAACTTGTTTTAATGTCATAAAGGATTTTGGTGTAATTTGTCTGAAATTTAGAGGATTATGACCACTGAACATTTTCATTATTAAGGTTATCGTAACACAGTTTTAATGATGCAAAGCTTTTAGCTGAACAAATTATCTAAATACTCCTAATTTTCTGATTAGAAAGTCTGGCTTTGCTTTGAACTGCCACAGACAAGGATTTAGATTCAGAGGTTCATTTTAAGTGGCATTTTCCAGCTTTAAATTTATTTATTTTTTCATTTTCCATCTTATAGCAAAAATCCTAAATATATACATTTAATGACACACAATATTCTTGAGCAACTTACTAAAAAGTAGTTTTATGCCACTAAAACTTATTTGTGATCAGAGTTTAATAGAAAATACTTTGGTGTGGAGATGAGTGAAGAACTGCTGGATCCATTTGGACGTTATCACTGTTTAATGTTACATTACCATTCAGCCCTAAAAAAAAAACGTCTTCATCGATGCATCCATTTGTAAGAACATTATCTGTAGACACATTTCCAAGTGCAGCAGAGCAGGTAAAAACAATTTCTGAAGAAAATTGCAGCTGATGATAGATTCTAAATATAACCTGAACGCAGGCGGTGAGAGCAGCTTCCCGCAGCGCGAGACCAGAGGTCGAGTGTTCGTGTCCTGTCAACGTGACCGCAAAGGGAAAAGAACATATATCAAAGAGAAACCCCACTTTGAGGGTAAGACGGGACTCTAAAAAATTCTGCCAACAGCCCTTCATCATCTCCTCTCCTCTGCCTCTTTGCAAACCAGAGTCACTCTTGCATCTTGTCGTTTGTGACAAATGCAGTCTCTGAGATTCAAGTAAAGTTTCAGCCACGCTTGGAGGAAAAGAAAACAAGGTCTGGCAAAGCTGCAACTTATAAAGTGAATCTTTGCTAATGTAGTCGTTGGCTCAGTGCACAATGGTTTAGTCTCAGTGAAGAATTAACTCTCAGTTCTAAGATATGTGTTAAGAATCGAGTGCTTAATCCAGCAATGGGATTATCTGTTTAAATCAAGCATAAACATGCTGGTGTAGATTTTCCGTCATCCAGGACATTGTGAAACCATCTGGCATCTTTACCCTCTTCTTCCTTGTCGGGGGTCACCCTGGACATGTCTGCAGTCCATCACAGGGACACATAGAGACAAATGAGACAAACAACCATTCACTCTCTCACCTAGGGACAATTTAGTTAGCAATTCGCCAAACGTGCACCAAAAACATGCACGTTAGGCTGATTGGTAACTTTAAATTGTCCCTAGGTGAGAGAGTGAATGGTTGTTTGCCTCATTTGTCTCTATGTGTCCCTGTGATGGACTGTAGACATGTCCAGGGTGTACCCCGCCCCTTGCACAGTGATTGCTGGACATGGGCACCAGTGACCCCCACGACCCGAAAAGGAAGAAGCTGGTAAAGATGATGGATGTGGATGGATCATGGATGGACAGATGATGGATGGATGGATGGATTGATTGATTGATTGATTGATTGATTTTCAAAGCTGCAGAATATTTTTGTCCCTGAGTGTAAACACATCTTACAAGATTTCTTGAGATTGCTCAAAAGTTCCTCTACAAAGCTACAGTTTAAGATTTGACCCAAACATCTAAAACTCCAACATCTGCAGCAGAAGATGCACTTGGATCAAAAGTCAGGCAGGAAAGGTGTCAAGCACTTTGCATTTCTACATGGGTCACTTCTTCCAAATGAAACGTTGGCGTGGTGGAGCAGAATGCGTAAAGCGACCAACCAAAAAAACGTAACATTCTTTACGCTGGACCATCCAGGTTCGTTATGCTGGACCATCCAGGTTCTTTATGCTGGACCATCCAGGTTCTTTATGCTGGACCATCCAGGTTCTTTATGCTGGACCATCCAGGTTCTTTATGTTGGACCAGCAAGGTTCTTTATGCTTAGAACAAACAACAATCATTCCGATTACTTCCCTCTCAATCGCGCTACACGACAGGGCTGCCCTTTGAGCCCGCTACTATTTGACTTGGCAATTGAACCCCTGGCAATAGCACTTAGAGGCAACACGAACATTGTAGGTGTGGGAAGGAACGGCATTGAAACTAAGATATCTTTATACGCAGATGATCTCCTTTTATACATCTCCAATCTGGATGTCTCCATTCCGGCAGCACTTGCTACACTTGATAAATTTGGGCAGTTGTCAGGGTATAAACTAAACCTTAATAAGAGCGAACTATTTCCAATTAATGCATTGGCTAAGAATTACCCACTACACACACTACCCTTTAAGGTTGTAGATCACGAATTTACTTATCTAGGAATTAAGGTTACATTCAAACACAGGGACCTCTTTAAAGCCAACTTCTCCCCTTTATTAACACATATTAAGGAAGACTTCGACCGCTGGTCGGTGCTGGGTCTCTCGTTGGCGGCCAGGGTAAATACGATTAAAATGAACATTTTACCGCGCTTCTCCTACCTATTTCAACGTATCCCTATTTTTCTTCCACAATCCTTTTTTAACAAACTAGACAGCATAATCACCAGATTCCTGTGGAATGGGAAAGCTCCTCGCATACGCACTCAACTTCTTCAAAGGCCCAGGAAGCTTGGTGGGATGGCACTTCCAAACTTTAGATTTTATTACTGGGCCTCAAACATTGGTCTTTTCAGATATTGGCTTGAGGCAGACAATCCCTCTTCCCCAGCTTGGGTCACTATGGAAGCCAAGTCGGTGAGGCCTACATCTCTGGCAGCTCTGCTATATTCACCGTTGCAATCCTCGACTAAACCCTACACTTCCAGCAAATTGGTGGAGGGGTCTTTGAGGCTGTGGAAGCAATTCAGACGACACTTTGGCTTACAATCCATATCTGTACATGCCCCTATAGCTTCAAATCACACTTTTCCACCGTCTCTTTCAGACAATGCTTTCTTGACATGGCAGAGAAAGGGAATCTTAACCTTTCATGATATGTATATCAATGACACCTTCGCCTCGTTTCAACAAATCGTCGAGAAGTTTGATATCCCTCGCCAACACTTCTTTAGGTATTTACAAGTGCGTAGCTTTATCAGCTCCACATATCCAAACTTCCCCAATCTTCCCTTGGACACACCCTTAGATATGTTTCTAATACCCCAGGTCAAATTGAAGGGAGCTATATCTTTCACCTACAACCAAATTATGGGCCTACGTCCACAAACTTTAAATTCAATCAAACTACTTTGGGAGGAGGACCTTGGACTGACCTTTTCAGAGGATCTATGGGCACAGATTTTATCATCTGTGCACGGGTCCTCCATTTGTGCTAGGCATAGCTTGATTCAATGCAAACTTATACACCGTATCTATTATACTAAAGCGCGTTTGGCCAAGTTTTATAGCAATGTCTCTCCTACATGTGATAGGTGCCAACATTCCCCAGCTAACCTAATTCATACTATCTGGTCGTGTCCTCAGCTTTATCAATATTGGTCCAAAGTCTTTGCTATCCTATCGGACATCTTTGACAGGCAATTAGAACCTGACCCCCTAACTGCCTTATTTGGAATTGCTCCTACACAGTCCACCCTTTCCACCTCCCAGAAATCCTCCCTGGCCTTTTTGACCTTTTTGGCACGAAGAGTGATTATCACAAAATGGAAATCATCCCAACCTCCCTCGTATACCCATTGGCTCCGAGACGTACTGTACTTCATTAAGCTTGAAAAAATTCGTTTTACTCTAAAAGGCTCTTCTGCTAAATTCTTAGGATTGTGGAGCCCTCTTTTAAGAACCCTTAAAAATATGGATTTCCCTAATATTCCAGACTGAATAGGTGATTTGCTTGCAGCTGGTGTTTACTTTTAGGTTTTCTTTTTTTCATTGCTGTGTAACCCCTCTTTCCTTCTCCTTCCTGTCCTGCTCTTGCTCCTTGGAATTGACTCGACTGTTCCAACGATGGGGGACCTCCCCGGCGCCTGAATCCCCCCCCCCCTTATTTATTTATTTTTTTTTTATCTCTTTATTTATTTACTTATTTATTTATTTATTTCTTAGTTTCGTGTGCGGATGTGCTCTGTTGGGTATGTTCAGGCCCTGCTGTGTTAGGAATCTGTGGTACGCCAAATATGACGTCTTTGAATATACTGTTTTGCATTGAATTGTACCATTTAAAAATCAAAATAAACTTGGAAAAAAAAAAAAGAGTTCTGAATTATCTGGATGATCTTTTGATCTTCGGGAGCGACAGAGACCAGGCGCAGCAGCACTCACAGATGGTGATGACTCACTTGGAGGTTCTAGGTTTTGTAATAAACCTGCAGAATAGCAATCTGATTCCATCCCAGATTACCGTATTTCTGGATGTACAGGTCATCTCCATTCTGTACAGAGCATGGCTCTCAGAGGCTCAGATTTCATCCATCCGCCTCTGCCTGGCACGTTTTCAGCTGGGCCAGAGAGTGTCCCTCAAACTGTGCCAGCGTCTCCTGGGCCTGCTAGCAGCAGCCATTGTCTACATGCCTCAGGCCTTATTAAAAATGTGCCCTCTGCAAATATGGCTAGACAAGCAAATGTATCCTGCCCCTCCCAGATGTTCAGGGGGTATACTGATCAGCCCAGAGTGCATGAAGGCTCTGGAACCCTGGAGAGTCCCTTCAGTGTTCAGGACAGGCGTCACGCTGGGACGAGTACTGTCTCACGTGCTGATCACACAGACATTTCGAAGACAGGTTGGGGAGCTTTCTGCAGAAACCAGCATGCCCGAGGTGTCTGGAAACAGTAGGAGGAAAAGCTCCACATCAACTTCCTGGAACTGAAAGTTGTGTTTTTGTCCATGAAGCACTTTTACAAGAAGGGGCTGATTACAAAACAACATGTCCTGATAAAATCAGACAACAAGACGACAGTGTCCTTCATCAACAGAGAAGGGGGGACAAGGTCACGACCCCTCCTCAGCTTGCCACACAAGCTGCTCATGTGGTGCAGCTCCCGAATATTGTCGTTGAGAGCGACACACATCCCGGGCGAGCTAAACCACGGGGCAGACGCCCTCTCCAGAGGGCCCCTGCTCTCCTTAGAGTGGAGACTGAACCCGCGCATTGTGGACCAAATCTGGGCACGATACGGGCGGGCATCCGTAGATCTGTTCGCCTGCAGCAGCAGTACTCACTACGCCCTGTATCATTCGATAAGGGAAACAAACTCACCGCTGGGAACAGACGCTCTGGCACACAACTGGATAGCAGGGACACTATATTATGCGTTTCCCCCTGTCCCCCTGATTCAAGCGATACTGGAACGGGTACGCAGGGGAGCTCTCTCCCTGATACTCATAGCTCTCAGGTGGCCATAGAAACCATGGTTCCCAGAAGTGATCTCACTGTTGTCAGGGACACCATGGCAGCTGCCCCCCCATAGGGACCTGCTGACTCAGGTCCCTGGGCAGCTCCTTCACCCACGCCCAGAATTGTGGCTTATCTGGGCCTGGCCGCTGAGAGGAACCAGCTGATGGCCTCCGGCCTCCCCGGTAACGTCATAAACATGATACAGGGAGCGAGAGCTCAGTCAACTCAGACTATCTACGCTTGTAAATTCATTCATTCATTCAACCTTTATTTAGTCAGGTAAATCTCATTGAGCCTCGAGGGCTCATTTACAAAAGCGACCTGCTACAAACTAAAGAATGATGAACAGCAATGGTAGAATTTCCTTAAACAACAAACAACAGAAAAAAACTGGAGAGAAATAGAAAGTGAAATGCAAAGTATCAAAACTAGCAAAACACCACAAGGTAAATGGCGTGTTTTTGAGGCTTGGTGTCTAGAGAGGAATATTATCTCATATTCCTGTGAACTGGTCCAGCTACTCACTTTTCTACAAGACCTGCTGGAGAAGGGCCGCTCCTTCTCCACCATTAAGGTCTTCCTGTCAGCCATCTCAGCGTGCCATGAAGGCTAGGGAGGTAAAACACCCGGTGCCCACCCTCTCATGATACGTTTCATGAAGGGCGTACTGAGAAAAAGGCTCCCCAGCAGGACTCTGGCCCCTGATTGGGACCTACAGTTAGTCCTGGACGCTCTGTGTGAGCCTCCATTTGAGCCTATTAGCAGCATTAAGATAGATTTGTTATCTTATAAAACTGCTCTGCTCCTAGCTCTTTGCTCAGCTAAACGTGTGGGTGACCTCCACGCTTTATCTGTGCACCCAATGTGTACCAGGTTTGCCCCTGACGGGTCAAAGGTCACCCTGCGTCCAAACCCTGCATATGTTCCAAAGGTTCCAACTTTAAATCCCAGAAGTCTGGACTTTGAACTGTCAATGTTTCCTCCTCCCCCTGTACTAACTGAGGGATAAAGGAGGCTGAATGCACTCTGCCCTGTTAGGGCCCTGAGTGTTTACATTGAAAGAACTATCAGTTGGAGAAAAACAAACCAGTTGTTTGTGTGTTTTGCTAATCCAGCTGCTGGCAGAGCCCTGTCAAAACAGCGCCTCTCACACTGGGTGACTGAGGCCATAAAAAGTGCGTACAGTAGCAAAGGTTAGCAGGTGTCCTCTGGGGTACACACTCATTCCACTCGAGGCCTGGCTGCCTCATGGGCCCTTTTCAAGGGTGTGCCAGTGGATGACATCTGTGCTGCTGCCAACTGGACATCTACAAACACGTTTGCAAAACACTACAGTTTGGATGTCACAGCATGTGATGTCACTCTGGCACAATGATGTCACAGTGATGTCACTCTACGCGCGCGTTCACTAGCACAGCTCTGAGTTCGTTCTCGCATTTATTCTCGCGTTTTCGCTCCAAATTCTTGACGTCATTTGAGCAGCCCTAGCGCAGAGCGTTCGCTGATTGGTCATTTGCTGACACGCCTACTGAATTGATTGACAGGTCGGGGGGAGAAAAAAAAGGCAAGCGGGCAGCTTCACACAGCTTCAGCCGCAAGCGGTGTTACATCTTATTAAAAAGTTTGAAAAAATAATAAAAACAGGGAGCGCTGGTCCTGCAGCCCACAGCCCACCAGGAAATATTTAGAACCTTGCGCAGCCACGTAGGACTCTAGTTTAATTTGCTTGTGACAAATTCATTCATTTCTCATCATTTCAGTCATGGAGTCAACGGAGGAGGAAGCGATCACTTGACTTTTGGCAAAAAAACAAAAGAAAAGGCCAGATCAGGGATGAAGAAGAGGAATTTAATACATTTGTGTCACATACAAAACAGTCCGGTGCCGGGCAGTTTATTGTGAGACAACGTGCCTCGCGTACACGGTCGTAAAATTTGAGCTTTGCGCGTCCGTGCCCTGCGGGGCTATGCTTGTGCCTCTGCGTACGTACGGCGTACAGCGGTGTTTGGCCAAACGCAGAGCTCTGCCTGGGCCTTAAGAAATACCTGCACACAGATGCTAGCTGACAACTTTTGATCTCACACGACTTGCTCTGAAAGATGTCTAGAATGACGTCATTGTTTTCAAAACGACAACAGTGTAGGTGTTTTCAAAGGTAGGAAATGTGAATGTCATTCATTCAGGGCAGAAACTTC
Source organism: Garcialebias charrua (assembly GCA_038048925.1). Taxonomy (NCBI): domain Eukaryota; kingdom Metazoa; phylum Chordata; class Actinopteri; order Cyprinodontiformes; family Rivulidae; genus Garcialebias; species Garcialebias charrua. The sequence goes on along the minus strand of JBBPBX010037579.1, from coordinate 11,714 downwards.
TTTGTTTTAATGTCTGAAGTTGCTGATTTGCCAGAAGTTTCTCCTCAGAGTCTGTGTTTCAAACAGTTTGACTCTTTGAACATCCTCCTGCCTCCCATATGAAATGCACACACAAGGACACGCAAACACACCAACTCACAGCTCAGAGATGAGATCGAACTGAGGGGCGGGATGAATAAATAATATTTAAACTCTGA
>JBBPBX010037579.1:0-11453 GCA_038048925.1 Garcialebias charrua | reverse complement strand
AAGAGCAACAGTACAAGAGAACAAGAAAAGGCCAAGTGGCTAATCAAGGATTACTGCAAAACCATAAAAAACATTGACACATGACTTGAAATATACACGTGTGGACAAAAACCAATTTGTCACTTTGCTTTGAAAGAAATAAAGGAGGAAAGAGGTTGGACTTCAACTCTGTGGCTAATGAGAAGTCCATCAGGCAAACAGAACCTCCTATCATATTCCTGTGATTGAGAAGGTGCCACTTTAGCATGTTTGCAAAGCATTCTTTAATTTTAAATTATTGTGAGACGTTCTAGAGAAAAACAGCCGTCACTTGTCAGGCTCGTGGGCTTTGTAGCCCAACACAGGCTGTCGCTGAGGTCGTTAGTGGCTGTAATTATGAAAAACATCCAGTTTAGCTGTGGCCAGCTGTCATGCTAACATCCTCCAACTGCCCTCCTCAGAAACTGTCACTAAAACTGAGCAGACACCAGGGTGACTGAGAAATGAACAAGAGGCTCTGTTTGAAAAGGGAGTGGTGACTTTCAGTGTTTTTATTTCAACTGCTGACATCTTCTTTTAATTGGTTAGTTCACTGTGGCAGCCATTTTGTATTAGGTTGAACCTAAACGTTAATCATCTGTTTATGTACCTCTAGTAACTACTCTCTGAGAATTTCATTATAATCCACCTTGTAGTTTATGAGGTATTTAGCCAATGCAGTAGTTCCTCGTTACTTTGTGGTTTGTTTATCGTGGACTCGCTCTATCGCGGTTTTTCAAAATAAGACTGGACATGACACACATCTGGCTGATTGATGGAAGAACAGCACAATCAGCATGGAATTTTTATTTAAAATAAATTATTGTAAATTATTTAGCACCTTCTGCACATTTGTGCAGCCCATACTGCAGGATAAACTTCCTGCTGCAGCTGATCAGCTGTTCGCCGTGCAGAGTGGAGAAGTGGGCGTGGCCAAGAGTGCTTGCAGGTGGCAAAGAGCAGAGGAAGCAGGGAGCTGCAATCATGACATTCTGTGTCTTTTAGAGTGTTTAGAATCATGGTTTAGAATATTACTGGAATGTGGGAAGGGTTTAAAACGCCTTTATATATATATAATAAAAATAAACTACTACTTACTAATTGTATTCCTACTTCACGGTTTTGCACTTATTGCGGGTCTTCAGGGTACGGATCCCCCACGATAAACGAGGGACTACTCTACAGAACTACAAACAAACCAATACATCCATTATTGCAGCTTCACCTTCAGAAGTGGACAAAAAATAGGTTTCAAACAACTACATGTGCAAATCAGTGTGGCAGCAAGAGAAGAAACAATAGAGATAAGATGTAAAAAAGCTAAGTCTGGTCCTCTGGACATTCCAGAGGACCAGACTTAGCTTTTTTAGATTTTTCTACCTGGATTATTGAGCATGCATCAGGGAATAGAGATAAGACAAAAAAATAAAACTGACTAGCTACAAATGACTTAAACCCTCCCAGAATGCTCACAGAAAACCACGGCAGAGTTTGTGACAAAGTTTGACAGAATCAGGCAGAAGCGCAGCGACAGCTTGAGTCCTGAAAGAGCCCCGGTGCCCCAGAGCCTTTGAGCAGGCAGAGACAGACAGCAGAGCTACGTGACAATCATGACAACAACCACAGTCAAACACAAACGCCTCGTCACACACATCCGGATAGTCCCTCAATGCAAAGAACTATCGAGACGGAACGCTGCAAGCAACCGAGCTAATTCACCAAAACGATACCTTAAAACAAGAGAGTGAGTAAATGTTCAGAAATGGACTCGGACACACAACCTGGAGTGATTTGTCAGAGCGCCCACCTGAGGGTTTCACAGCATCATTCTCCATCCTCACTCTTCTCAACTTCTCTTGCTTAGGTCATTCCATCAGTCCACACATGTCCTCATTCATCCAGAGCGCTTGCCACCTCAGTGGGACACTGGCTTCAGCGGTGTATGGTGTTAAAGGAAAAATCAAAGACAGGGATGGCAGGGAGGGACGAGCGGACTCAGAAAGAGGTGGGAGCGAGGAAGAGGACTGGAAAATACAAAGTGAGTAAGAAAGACACGCACAGCGAGGGAAGGCTGACAATTCTGAACATTGTCTCTCCCGTCTCTGTCCGACTGTGTGTCCCCGGCTGTCTGTCTCGTTTGCTGCTCTCTCCGTCTCCCTCATTATGTCCATCTGAGTGGATGTGCCAGTTGCAGGGTGAGGAGAGAAAACATGGCTGACTGAGGCTCTGAACACCTTCAGACAGGTCACCTCCCAACCCAATGTAAACCTGTGTGTGTGTGTGTGTGTGTGTGTGTGTGTGTGCGTGCGTGCGTGTGTGTGTGTGTGTGTGTGTGTGCGTGTGTGGTGTGTGTGTGCGTGCGTGCGTGTGTGTCCTGTCGGCCAGCCAGAGGCCCAGATTACCAACGCTCCACGGCACGTCCCGCCTCATCCCCTGTTTCTGTCACCGCGGCAACGCCTCCGCTCCCTGCTTACTTTCCCCGTCCTCCACTCATCATCATCCCTTCCTACTCCTTTCACCTCCATCTGTCTCCACTTTCCCCTCCTTATTCTCTTCATTCTTCTCCGTACAGGACCTCAAATCAAAACCCCACACTTATTTTTCACAAGTCTTCCAAATCAACCGTGCTAACTATTTATAGCAAGAGCATAAAAACTAATCAATCTGTGCATCTTGATCTGCTCTAATAAAAAGATCCTCATTAAAGCTGTGAATAACCCACACACAGGCCCCACTGGTGCTTCCTTCCTCAAATAAAGAGCCAATCACAGGTTTGGGAGGCAAAAGCATTGCTGTAGTAATTACCAGCAGTAGGCCTCAGCAAAAACTCAGCAAAGCTGCGAAACTCACACCGACCAACGGTAGCAGCTGAAAACAGAAGAGGACGAAGGGAAGTTGCTCTTTGAGACAGCGCTGATGTTGTGATGTTTAGCACAGGGGAGTTCTGCACCCGAGAGGCCTTTATAAATATACAACAGGAAAATGTCAAGACTCACCTTGAGGAGGAGAGTAAAGTTTTCCACAGATTTCATCTGTTTTGATAGTGAATAAAATACCCGTCACTCTTTGCCAAACTACTGTATTTTCTGTCGTAAACATTGCACCGCCCTATAAGTTGCATCTGTCCAAATGTGTCTAATAAAGTGGAAAAATCAACAAATATGGCACTTCGCCGTATACGTCGCATCTATTATGCGTTATCGCTGACACGTAGAGTTTGTTACACGTCACCACTGACGACCTGGAAATGTGAGCCGAACCCGAAAACATGGGCCGGTGTTGTGCCAAAAATCGATTGGCTGCCAAATGGCGGCCACAGGAGCGTGCACGGGAGGACTTTAACAAGAATTTAACAAGATTAACACTTAAAAACAATTGTTTGTTTGCTCGAAATGATATCAAAGGTGTGTCTTAGTCTTTTCCTTCATAAATGCACTTTGACGGTCAAATCAGCTGCATTTCAAAACCCGAGTTGCAGAAGTAGGAACACGCAGAGGGATGAATCAGACTTTTTAAATGTTCTAAGTGCAAAGTAAAATGGGTTTCTATTGAACATGAACAAACATATATGTTTGCCATAAAACAGTCCTATGACATAACCCTGGATGGGGAAGTGGGGAGGATGTAACTGGACCATGATGGGTTGCACGTTTGCACCCGTCGGCCACCCACCGTACATAGACGTTTTCTTCTTTCCCCTCACTTGAAGCATTAATATAAAATCAGCACATTTTCTTTGCATATACTGTAATGTGAAAATGGTAAAACACAATAATCGTTGCATAGCAGTCAAACAGATATTTGAGATATTTAAGCATCTATGTTTAAGCCAACAACAACACATTTACTCACCCAGTCATTAAAAAAAGGCCTGTATTTGTGAGACCCAAGCCCACCCACCACTTCCCCCATGAAGTGCAACAGATGACACCTACAGGTGACACCTACAGGTGACACCTACAGGTACCTCACCCTGCACAGAGCTGTACGTGCTGAGCTGTGCGAGCTTGACAATGGCCACATAGGGTGCAACAACTGCTCTCCACTGTGCAGACACAAGGTGGCTTATATTTATTTAATGCACATGAGCTGTGCAGGGCAGGTATGATGTTGGACATGTTGTCTGACATTCAAGATCTCTGTGCTTGTGCCTTTTTGCATGTTAAGCTCTGAGACTCACAAGGACAGGTAAATAACAAGAAGCTAACGATGTAGCCTCTACCTTTTAACAACAACAACCCTCGAAGCAATTTAGCACCAATAAATACAGATGAGATACTAATGGCTCACTGTGTCCTCTTTGACCTTTTAATTACTCTGCTTTGTGTACAGAGATGGTGTGTTGTAATTGTATTAGCATGACTTCAGGTTTACTTGACGCTCCAGTACAGAGGGTGCTGGGATCCAGCGAGCACATTTCCTGTTGGTTACGCTGTAGGATTCAAAGACCAGTCTGCGTGGTTGCAGTAATTCATCTGAGATTTATTAGCTCAGTTACCAGCTACTACACCCTCGGATGTGTAATTGTACTATCAGAAAATAAATGATTTGGTCATTACTGATTGTAATTGGTTATGGAAGAAGGGACTATTGCTCTTTTCTTTCCTGCTACTCTCTTTGCTGCTCGTGTTGCCAGAAAACTCTCCTTGCCCCCCATTTGCCCCCTCTTCTCCTACCTTGGAGCATTTCCCTGGAGATAACTTCAGCTCTTTCTTTCTCTGTATCCTGAGAGAAGCATCTGGAAAACAGACTCTCTCCATCACATCCAATCATCCTGTTCTTTATTCAGCCCGCTGCCCTTCTCTCCATCCCTCCACCTCCCTTCTACTCTCACCTCCTGTCCCCCTGGTCTCCCTCTTCATGCTGTCCTGGCTGCTGAAGCATCTTCATTTCACTCTTTCGTGACCGTTTTCTGTTCTGCCACTTGTTTGTTGCTCATGAGTTTGTTCTCTAATGCTGCTACAAAGAACCTGATGAAAACATCACTTTAAACTATAAGCTTCAGTAACAAAAAGAGAATTGTTGATGACGATCCATTTGAAATTGAAGATGTTGTGATCTGTAAAGTGAGTGAAGTGAAGTTTCTGGGTGTTATCATTGATGACAAACTGACATGGAAACATCATGTAAATTCCATTAAAAATAGCTAGATCAATTGCAGTACTGTATAAAGTCAGGGATTTTTTAATTGATAAAGCTCTGCATATGTTGTATAACACAATCATTGCTCCACATTTAATCTATTGTATTGAGGTTTGGGGAAAAGCGTGCAAAACTATTACAAAGCCTGTTTTTATTTTACAAAAGAGAGCTGTAAGAGTAATCACCAGAAAACATTTCAGTCACCCATCAAACACCTTGTTTCTTCAGCTAAACTTATTGAAATTCCAGGAATTGGTAGAATATAGTATTTTATCAGTTATGTATAGGGCTCATAATAACACATTACCTTTAAATATCCAAAGAAATTTTATAAAAAGACAAAGTTATTACAATCTCAAAGGGACAGAGATATTCATCAAACCACAATTCAGAACCAGCTTAAAGGGACGGTCTACCTCAATTCAGGGAGTTCGATTGTGGAATGCTCTGGAGAGTGATGTTAAAAATGCAAAATCAATGTATACATTTAAGAAAAAGGTCAAAAAGGACTTGCTCAAAAACTATATATGATGTAACTTAGTGTGTTTGTGTATTACACTTATGTTGTACTTATGATGTAGCTTAGTGCGTTTGTGTATTACAGTTAGAAAAATTAAGTAGAGTTATTCATTTTGTGACGCAGTTTGTGTATTACAGTTAGAAAAAATTAAGTAGAATTATTCATTTTTGTGATGTAGTTTGTGTATTACAGTTAGGAAAATTAAGTAGAATTATTCATTTTGTGAACATCTTGATGTTGTGCCATCTTGTAGTTTGTGTATTACAGTTAGAAAAATTAAGTAGAATTATTCATTTTATGATCTAGTTTGTGTATTACAGTTAGGAAAATTAAGTAGAAAAAAAATAAGTGTGATGTAGTTTGTGTATTAGTTAGAAAAATTAAGTAGAATTATTCATTTTGTGATGTAGTTTGTGTATTACAGTTAGAAAAATTAAGTAGAATTATGGGTGATGTAGTTTGTGTATTACAGTTAGAAAAATTAAGTAGAATTATTCATTTTGTGATCTAGTTTGTGTATTACAGTTAGGAAAATTAAGTAGAATTATTCATTTTGTGATGTAGTTTGTGTATTACAGTTAGAAAAATAAGTAGAATTATTCATTCTGTGATGTTGCTTGAAGGTTATCATTGGTTGAACAAACTGTGAAATAAGGGGCAGATATAATAAGATTTCATCTTCTTTCTGCTCCCTTCATTTTATCCTACTTGTATTCTTGTATCTGATGAAACTGTCTTGTATTGTTCTTTTAAAATGAATGAATAAACATCAAATCAAATCAAAAAAGCTAAAATAAAATAAAGCTAAAATAAATGTCACACATTTCATCTTCAACTTGTTGTGCCACAGTTTTAGACTAAGCTCATATTACGTGTAAGAATAAAAGGACTTGCAGCCATTTTGGCCAAACCTTAAAAATACTGCTGTGTTTAAACTGTCACAGTCAAAGTATGTGTTGTGTACGACTTTAACTTCATAAAATGTAGCTCAGTATCTATAAAACCTTTTGTGTTGGCTAATACTCATCAGCTGCGGTGGCCATTTTCTACTGGCTCCAGAAGTTATTCAGTTGTAGATGTACAGCCAATGATTTCTGTTTGAATTTCATTAAAATTCATCCAGTGGTTCATGAAATATTTTGCTAACAGGCCAACGGAGTTCCCTCCAATTGATCTTGTTCAATTAGTAGCACTTGGAATGTGATGTGAATCATTCTCAGATACAGAATTCGAGCCCCTTTTGTTTGTTATGGGTCAATAAAACCTGAGCAGAGGTCCATGAGATATTTTGCTAACAGAGAGTAATATATGTTTAACCCAAGACCTTGTGCAATATACCAGCATGTACTGAGGATCAATCTCAGCAACTATCGCACCAAATATTAGGTCACTTTGTCTAAAATTAATAGAGTTGATTTTTGTGTTTTGTACGGTTCGTTGCTGTGGCCACACCACTTAATAATAATAATGTGTTTGTCTGTCATCTGTGTATGTTTCCCATACACAGACGAAATTCGTCTCCAGGTGGATGCAAAAATTAATCAAATCTACAAGTATATTTGCTGATCTCTGCACATTTCAATCAAATCTGTTTTGTACTTTATAAGATATTTTGCTTAAGGGACAGACATACAAACATACAGGCACAGACAGACACAGGCGGTAACGTTTCCACCTTTACCAGCGTGCAACAGAAAACAAGAACGTACACAACATTTTGAACAAGGCCTTAAAGCAGTCCAATCCTGATTCTTGACAGCCACTATCCTGCATGTTTTACTTGATTTTCTGCACCAGTTCACCTGATTCAATAGTTAAATTACCTCTTCATGTTCTGCAGAAGTCTGTTTATCACTCATTGATTCAAATCAGGTGTGCTGGAGCAAATAAAACCTCTAAAACATGCAGGATAGTGGTCTTCAAGGACACCCCTTCAAGTCACAGTGTAATAGAAGTTACAGCGTCTGTGAGTTTTTAAATGTGATGAGACCTCAGCGGTAAAATAATTCAGCCTGGTACCTGGCACAACCCGCCAGCGCGTGTTTAATTTGACCTGACAGGATGCATTCTGTTGAGACAAGGCCAGACATCCACAACCTTTTCTATGTTAGGTTTGATCCATGTGCACAGAGCGGTGCCACTGACGTGCACTGCTCTGTACTTTCCCACACACTTAATTGCTCTAACTGGTTGTGTGTCTATCCAGCTGCGAGGCATTCTGGTCCTATTAAAATGTCTCTTGGAGCTGAAAAGAAATTGATACTCCAGGCTAACTCACATTTGCCTGGCCATGTTTGACTAAGGAGTAGTAGGAGAACTCTTCAGTTGATATGAAATGTAAAAGAAAATGATGATTTCATGAAAGTAGTGAGCACACCGGTCCAGAGAGGGTGGGGTAATGGGAAGCTTTGGGCTATGTAGGTGGATATTTCAATGCAGCTCTGAGGTATTTTCATAATTCAACTCAAGTATCATAACGACATTAAAAAAATTAATAAATAAAGCGGAAGAGTTTTAGGCTAAGATCATGTTACATTGAGAAATGACCTAGTTATTTTATAAACCTTGAAAATTCCATATGCACAATCTCATGAAATATCTCACAAGATCTGTTAGTGCTTGACGTATGTGTTATTAATTATTATCAGCTACAGCCACACCAAATGTTAGCTTCATTCATGTCAAGTCAAGTCAACTTTATTTGTAGAGCACATTTAAAACAGAAAATGTTATCAAAGTGTAAAAATATGCAAAATTGACTGCCTTACCACCATTTTTGTGATTGACAGGAGCGCTTTCTTGTGCAGCCATTTTGAATGGAGTTGACTCCAAAACTTAATCAGTTGTAACTACAGCTAATGTTTTGAGTTTCATTAAAATATATTCAATGATTCCTGAGAAATTTTACTAACAGTTGAAAAAACTATACATGCACACTCTCATGTGCTCACTCACACTCGGGCAAAAACATTATTGCTTGGCCTGTGCCTTCAGTAATGGGCTTTAAAAATGACCGTAACAGAAAAGCAAAATAAAATATGACCTTTCTGATCACACTTTATTGTGACGCTTCCCCTACATTGTCCCATAAAGTGAAAAAGAGAGTTGGTAAAACGGAAACAATGCTGAGAGGTGGGCAGAAGTAAAAATACTTGTCTCATTACACCTCGTCTCAGCTGCACAGGACATCTCTAACCCCGCAGGGCTGGAGATAAGAGGACGTCCAGGAGAAGCCGATAAGAGCTGCTCTTAGAAAATGCAGATACTGTAATGGAAGAGAAGCTCGGCTGAAGAGGAGGAAAGAAGTGAGTGAAGCCCAAAGAGAGGATGGATGGATTTGCAGAGTAAATGGCTGCGAGCTAATCATGATGCTAACCGTAATGGATAGGCAGGGCTGGAGATTGCCTCATTTAGGACCAGTCATCTCTGAGCCTCGTTACAATGAATGTGGCTCACTGAGTGAGACTGGTCCGTACAGGGACCAGTGACAAGGACAAAACATTTCTATTATTTTGTTTGTTTGTTCTTTCATTCCTTTCAGAGAGGTGCTTATAAAGTAGCAAAAAACAAACTCATTTCCACATTGGTTTCCATCTTTTCGCTGCAAAAATTGGTTAAGGCACTTAACTTTAGGCCTTTGTATTTATCTAATTCTGTATTAGAACTTAATCCATGGTATGGCTCGGAAAAAAGGAAACACACCACAAAAAACATTCAAGATGAAAATTTTGTTCTGTCAACATGCAAACTCATAAATATGATCCTTTGTCGTGGTTTTAACATGTGGCTTGTAACTAAATACACAAAACAAAGGCCTAGTCGAGCCTAGAAAACTAAGTTATGTGCAATGTCATGTGATTTGCAGAATGTCAAACTATGTGTTGTGAAAAACTTCCAGCTCAAATCTCAGCTCAATGTCTGTAAAGTTCATAGTTGTGACCCTTTTGTGTAGGCTGAGGTTGGTGAGCTGTGGTGGCCATCCTGAATGAATTTAACTTCAAATATCTGTTGTAGATGTGCAGTCCATCCAGTGGTTCATGAGATATTTTGCTAACAGACATTAACGGTTGACTCCAACTGTTAATGCTTGTTTAAACCATATACATCATGCACTGAGTAGCAGATGGAGGAATAATTGTCAGCTCACGCCACCATTTTTCTTATTTTAATGTCAGTTATCCTTGGCAGCCATTTTGAACTGGGTTGTCTCCTAACATTCATCAGTTGTAACTGGAAACTGTCGGTCATACTTCTTGACCATCTATTTCCCATAGGTGTTATAACTCCTTCTTTTACTACGACTTAGAGGAGTTCTCTGAGGTGTTGTCGACTGTACTGTACACCAGCCCACGCTGCAGTAATTTGTTGTGTTTTGGTGCCTGTAACTCAGTTTTATGTGATCAAGATCCCCACAGCCCTGACTGCTGCTACATCGTGACAAACGGTCCAAGGCGGACGTGAGTGAGTCAAACAAACTGAAAAGCAGTGATGAAATCAGCTTTTGAAGCCCTTTGTGCATTTCAGCTTTATGTGCTGAATGTGTGTCAGCCAGCGTTCGTCACTGTGTGGGTTGAGTCTCTCCATCAGGAAAGGTTTGCCTCGGAGAAATGTGAACATTGCATGCAATCAGTCCAAGAGGAATTTTAATTCAGACATGGAAGCCATGTTGGGATTTTAGCTTTATTATAAGAAAGAAAGGCTAGGAGATAATCACAGTAATGCCCGTTTTCCTTCTCAGAGAGACTTTACCGTCAAGTGTTCCTCTTGTTTATCGTTAACACACAGCAGGTGTTCAAATGTGTCACTTCTTCTGGACATCCAGTTAAAATGCTGCTTATACACCCAGTAACAACATTTTCACAAAGAAAAGGTCTATCTTTCCTTGAAGGAATGCATATCTCCCATTGCTTTTCATTCCAGACTTGTTAACTAAGATAAGCTCGTGTTGAAAAATAACAGCTAAGGCCATTTTAGTCTAACTTTGACAATAACTCTGCAATATTGTAATATGTTGTATGATCTGTAAGAGCTAATAGTATGTGTTGTGTATGATTGTAATCTACAAATCATGTCTGTAGAATTGGATAAGTTACAGCCAGTTTTGTGTTTTCTAAGGTTGGTTGTGGGTAGGCCTGTGGCGATTAACAATAAATCAATTAATCGCATGATAAATGAAAATTATCGACCTCTTTTTCATTTATCAGCTTTATCGTTTCTTCGTGTCTCTCTCTTTCTACTGAAGACACTGGATGACAAAAAGCTCAACTCACTGACTTCACTGACCCCTCGCTTTCTGTTTTAAGTCAAAGTCAAAAAGTCAAAGTCAACTTTATTGTCAGAACTGCAATACGTACAGGACATACACAGGATTGAAATTGTGTTTCTCTCAGTCCCTCGGTGCAACAGTAAAAATTAAAAGAGGATCTAGATAAACAAGACTGGAATGATGTGTATGTTGATGATGTGAACAGATCATATGATGAGTTTATGAATATCTTGGAAACTCTGTATGAAAAAAATTGTGTACAAACAAATTATACAAAGAGAAATATCGTTGACCAACCATGGATGACAAAAGGGTTGAGAAATGCTTGTAAAAAAAAAGAATTATTTGTATTCATGTTTCTTGAAATTGCGAAGTCAGAACGCTGAAGAAAAATATAAAAAGTATAAAAATAAATTAGTAGGGATTATAAGGAAACATAAGAAAGAATATTATAGTAAATTATTAGATAAAAGTAATGGTGATATGAAAGCAACATGGCGAGTAATG
>JBBPBX010037578.1:8372-21970 GCA_038048925.1 Garcialebias charrua | reverse complement strand
ATGCACTGAATGAATGAATAATGAATTGTATCATTGCACAGTTATCAATAAAACATCACTGTTGTTATTGATACCTCATGCATTATGGATACAGCCTCCCTACAGCCATGCTGCAGTGCTACATGGTACAAAAATGATATTATGTGATACATTTTTTCTAAATAGCCCTAAATGTCTGCCGCAAGTCATCGCCTATGGGGGGTGGGGGGTGCACGCCCTGCAAGTTGAAAATACAGTCATGTTTTGACGAGAGTGGCTTTGCAAATCATCAACCCGCCGCAAAAATTTCCAGGAGAAGCAGCTACAGCAGAAGAGAGCGCGCGCACATCTCCTGCATCCCCCCGCAGCATCAGCACCAGCCGGGGAGGTGGAGAGATGCGCGGCTCTGTCGACACATTCTGAGGTGTGTTCAGGTTAAACCCGCGTTTACCGCCATCCATGTGAGACACCCCCACGCACATTCACACGCAAAAACACGCGAAAAGCTGGAACCCCCCCTCCCTGATCAAATCAGCAAAAACACGCCAGGAAACAGCAGATAGGAAAAGGGCGTGTGTCGTGTGAGAGATGCGTACCTGGGAAGATGCTCGTGCCCCTGCAGCTTCAGCTGCTGTGCACGGAGCCTGAGCCGCGCACGCCGATTGGTGAGCAGAGACGCGCTGGTTGCTGGCTGCCTGGCTCTCCTCACTCCAGATGAGGTGGGGGGGTGGGCTCCTCACAGAAGGGACGTCAGAATGGTTTCTTCCGATCCGTTCCTCTGAACTTTCCCTTTTTTTCATAGCAACAGTCATATTTTCCTCCATTCATCCATACGTGTCGATTTGAATGACAAGTACGCAAAATATGGCAAACCATTTGGGTATTTATCTGATACCCTTGCTGTCAAGCGTCAATTATGGTTGTAGTTTGTAACTTTACAGCCCTGGTTGAACATGTGGTTGATAGTTTGATACTGTTCAAAAAGAAACATCTGGAGATAGAAACTAGCTCCTCTGTGACCGGATGGATGGATGGATGGACGGATGGACGGATGGATGGATAGATGGATGGATGGATGGATGGATTTTTTTTTATGCGGACCACTCAAACTGGCCCATGGTTGTTTTTGGACAAGTTAGCCGTTAAGCTGAAATTTTACAAAATATTTAAAAAAAAAAATTAACTTGCCAACAAAACATATGCTTACTAGTCTGCTAGGAACTGTCAAATATGCAGACTAGCTGTAACCTACAAACTGACTAGTGTAACTAAAACTAACTAGTGTGACCTACAAATGGACTTGTGTGACCTAAAAACTGACTAGTGTAACTAAAACTGACTAGTTTGACCTAAAATCTGACTAGTGTAACTAAAACTGACTAGAGTAACCTACAAACTGACTAGTGTAACTAAAACTAACTAGTGTGACCTAAAATCTGACTAGTGTAACTAAAACTGACTAGAGTAACCTACAAACTGACTAGTGTAACTAAAACTAACTAGTGTGACCTACAAATGGACTAGTGTGACCTAAAAACTGACTAGTGTAACTAAAACTGACTAGTTTGACCTAAAATCTAACTAGTGTAACTAAAACTGACTAGAGTAATCTACAAACTGACTAGTGTAACTAAAACTAACTAGTGTGACCTACAAATGGACTTGTGTGACCTAAAAACTGACTAGTGTAACTAAAACTGACTAGTTTGACCTAAAATCTAACTAGTGTAACTAAAACTGACTAGAGTAACCTACAAACTGACTAGTGTAACTAAAACTAACTAGTGTGACCTACAAATGGACTAGTGTGATCTAAAAACTGACTAGTGTAACTAAAACTGACTAGAGTAACCTACAAACTGACTAGTGTAACTAAAACTAACTAGTGTGACCTACAAATGGACTTGTGTGACCTAAAAACTGACTACAGGTAGTCCCCGACTTACGAGCGCTCTAACTTACGAGGTTCCGGACTTACGAGCTGGCGAATTTTTGGAAAAAACGCAAAAAATACTGAGTTTTTCTGTGTTTTTTCACCACAGTTCGTTAGCTAAACATGTGGACACACGTTTCCGATCATTTTTATGCACTCATAAGCAGTTTTTCGATGAAAAACGAGTGTTTGTAGTCGCGCTAGCAAAACCGTTCCAACTTACGAGCGAAATTCCGGACTTACGAGACACGTGGCGGCCGTTCCAATTTACGAGATTTCCGTGTTACGAGCGCCTCGTTGTAACGGAACTCGCTTGTAAGTCGGGGACTACCTGTAGTGTAACTAAAACTGACTAATTTGACCTAAAATCTGACTAGTGTAACTAATACTAACTAGTTTGACCTCAAATCTGACTAGTGTAACTAAAACTGACTAGAGTAACTTACAAACTGACTAGTGTAACTAAAACTAACTAGTTTGACCTAAAATCTGACTAGTGTAACTAAAACTGACTAGAGTAACCTAAAAACTGACTAGTGAAACTAAAACTGACTAGAGTAACCTACAAACTGACTATTGTAACTAAAACTAACTAGTTTGACCTAAAATCTGACTAGTGTAACTAAAACTGACTAGTTTGACCTAAAATCTGACTAGTGTAACTTAAAACTGACTAGAGTAACCTACCACCTGACTAGTGTAACTAAAACTAACTAGTGTGACCTACAAATGGACTAGTGTGACAAAAAAACTGACTAGTGTAACTAAAACTGACTAGTTTGACCTAAAATCTGACTAGTGTAACTAAAACTGACTAGAGTGACCTAAAAACTGACTAATGAAACTAAAACGTGTGACCTCCAGACTAGCTGTAACCTACAAACTGACTTAAAAACTGATTATTGACTAGTGTAAGTAAAAGTGACTAGTGCGACCTCCAAATGAACTAGTGTGACCTAAAAACTGACTAGTGTAACTAAAACTGACTACAGTAGTGTAGCTAAAAACTGACTTGTGTAACTAAAAACTTAGTTTGACCTACAAACTGAGTAGTCAGCTGGTTATGTCTAGAATGCTCACATCTATTTACCATACCATACCATCTTTATTTCTAAAGCACTTGAAAATACAACATCAGCCGTCCAAAGTGCTGTACAAAGACAAAACAAGCACAAAACAATAAAAACAATCATATAAATTATCAGAACATCACAAGTTAATACGTCTTTTGTACGTGCAAGTTAACCAGAGGGCCCTAAAAAATGTCAAGCAATTGACTAGTGTACTTATTAGTTTTATTGACATTTTTATTCACACTAGTTCAATACTAAGTCAAAAAAACTTCAACTGGTTAACTAGTGAGCATTTAGGGCATTTCTAGTGAACTAACGTGCCATAAAAATTTCAACTAGTCAAATAGTGTGACTAAATTTGGTTTTGCTGGTTAACTAGTCAATATTTTAGGCACACATGACAACTGGCCAAAGAAGCCACAAGTAGTGAATTAGTGACCATTTGGGGCATTATAGTTTCATTGGTGGGCACAGCTAACCAAAATTTTAGCTTCACTAACCCGTATTCAACTAACTAAAAGAAATCGCTTAACTAATGCTAAGCCGCTAAACAGGTAGTAGTGTTTGTGGAATTAGTGCAACAAAATGTTCAACTGGGGTGACCATATGTGTAACTGGTGCAGTGCAGACGTGAACTAGTGGAAGATGGTACCTGATATTAAGGTTGTGGAATAAATATATAAAGAGCTTGCCACACTTTTCATTTATCTCCCTCACACACATCTGGTGCAGTAAAAATGCACAAAAACACATTATATTAAGAAAACTTGGCAACTTTTCATTATTTTAAAAATGGCGTGCAGTGTGGCATCACGCAGCAACACCACACCCTTGGTGACGCTGGTGTCACTGTGTGTGTGTGTCCCCTCCACCCACTCCTCCCATCCAATGCCAAGACAGCTTGGTTAATTAAATGTGCTGCTCTACCCCCCTGTGCCAGCTCCGACACGTAGTTCTCTGAGGGATTTCTCATTCAGAGGGGTGGTGGGACGGTGTGCACGTCCCATGACGTTGTTAAATTTAAGTCATTTGTCATGAGTGTGACAACACTGTTCATACAGTGTTTTGTCTTACATGTGCAGTTTTTAAATAAAGCGTGCATGTTACACAATGAAAGGTGCGGCTAAATAGGAATAAAAGGCTTATGGTAGAGATTCACTGCACAACTTAAACAAAATGTATGAAAAACTATGAGAAAACAGTAGAGATCAATGAGATTTTGGTCAAACGGATGAGAAAACCCAGTCCCTGTGAGGAGCTTTACATCTTTTGTATTAGAAACGTCAACGAAAGTTTCAACGAGTCGCAAAACGTTGGACTTTAGATGTCTGAAGCTGCATTTTATTAACGTTTAAGGTTTTTTACGCCATCGCGGTTTAAATTTGATGATTTTTACTGATTTTCCTCAGAATGTTCAACTGGCAAATGATGATGTCACACAAAATTTTGAATGATCTATAAAAAAAAGAATATTTTGCAAATAAACATGACACTCCCACAGGTTTTATTTTGGGTACAAATGCAAATGAAACATCAAAATTTGTGTATTTTGGACCATTTATCACCCCGCGTGTCTCTCGCTGCTATTTGATGTAAAGTTTTCTCTCAGATGTCCCCAGAAGATACAAAGGGCACACCCAAGCTTCCACACAAAAAATATATAATAGTTCTAAATATTCTTCTGAAGGGTCCTTTTAATTTGATATCTGGGAGAAAACAAACTCCAATGCTCAATAATCATTCATCTTTAAAATATGACACAGTGTTTGCACAGCGACTGTTGGAGGCTTGGTAAGTTGGCAGTCAGGGAGTGAGAGACTCGGGTTTGTGGTAACCATGGCGACCCTAATGAGTCACAGACAGAAGCTTCACCATTTCTTTTTATCTTGGTTCTTACACCTCTCGTACAGTTCATGCATCAGCATTTATAAGCGTTATTTTTGGATTAAATTATGATTGAGTACAGTAGTGTTTGTCTCTTGACAATGGCACCTTTCAAAGGTTCGTCTGAAATATTCACATTATTCTGTGCCGTACAGGTGGATGGTTTTGATCAGAGGTCTGCAACCTGCAGCTCTTTGGCCCCTCTGCAGCGACTCTTTCAAGCTTTGACGGTGAAGATTCTCAGTCATCCAGGACATGATAAAATCAAAAAAGCATTCAATACAGAAACAAATGGTAATGGTAAATTGAGCTTATTTACAGTATATAGCGCTTTCCAGCCCCCTATGAGGGGCCCCAAAGTGCTTTACAATACCAACCATCCACCCATTCATACACACATTCATACACCAGTAGCGGCAGACTGCCATGCAAGGCACTTTCCAGTCCTACCAGGAACAACTGGACTTTATTTGTAACAGAAGACGTTTCGCTCTTCATCCGAAGAGCTTTCTCAATTCCAAGAGCAGAGTGTGGGGTTCAGGTTTTAAAGGTTGAGATAAGATGCACACATACCTATGTAGATTGACACATAACACCTCACACCTTAACAGTAGGATATTCTTAAGGTCTTTGTTCGTCTAATTCACAGATGAGGCTCCTCTGTTCCCATCAAGTGTGAAAATCGTCTGGGAATCAGTCTTAAAGCTACACTATACATTTTTGAAAGTTGGAATCAAAGTGCAGCCCAAAGACCCCTTATGATGAGTAAAATAAATGGACAAAATGTTCCCTCGCCCGGACGCGGGTCACCGGGGCCCCACTCTGGAGCCAGGCCCGGAGGTGGGGCACGTTGGCGAGCGCCTGGTGGCCGGGCTTTCACCCATGGAGCTCGGCCGGGCACAGCCCGAAGAGGAGACGTGGGTCCCCCTTCCCATGGGCTCACCACCTATGGGAGGGGCCAAAGGGGTCGGGTGCAATGTGGGATGGGTGGTGGCCGAGGGCGGGGACCCTGGCGGTCTGATCCTCGGCTACAGAAGCTGGCCATTGGGACATGGAATGTCACCTCTCTGGTGGGGAAGGAGCCTGAGCTAGTGTGTGAGGTTGAGAGGTTCCGGCTAGAAATAGTCGGACTCACCTCAACGCATGGCTCTGGCTCTGGAACCAGTTTCCTTGAGAGGGGTTGGACACTCTTCTACTCTGGAGTTGCCCCTGGTGAGAGGCGCCGAGCAGGAGTGGGCATACTTGTTGCCCCCCATCTTGGTGCCTGTACGTTGGGGTTCACCCCGGTGAACGAGAGGGTAGCCTCCCTTCGCCTACGTGTGGGGGGACGGGCTCTGACTGTTGTTTGTGCCTATGCGCCAAACGGCAGCGCAGATTACCCACCCTTTTTGGAGTCCTTGGAGGGGGTATTGGAGGGTGCGCCTCCTGGGGACTCCCTTGTTCTGCTGGGGGACTTCAACGCTCACGTGGGCAATGACAGTGAGACCTGGAGGGGTGTGGTTGGGAGGAACGGCCCCCCTGATCTGAACCCGAGTGGTGTTTTGTTGTTGGACTTCTGTGCTCGTCATGGATTGTCCATAACGAACACCATGTTCAGGCATAAGGGTGTACATATGTGCTCTTGGCACCAGGACACCCTAGGTCGCAGTTCGATGATCGACTTTGTTGTCGTCTCATCTGATCTGCGGCCGCATGTCCTGGACACTCGGGTGAAGAGAGGGGCGGAGCTGTCAACTGACCACTACCTGGTGGTGAGTTGGCTCCGATGGTGGGGGAGGATGCCGGTCAGACCTGGCAGACCCAAACGTATTGTGAGGGTCTGCTGGGAACGTCTGGCAGAGTCTCCCGTAAGACGGAGCTTTAACTCCCACCTCCGGGAGAGCTTTGAACACGTTCCGAGGGAGGCGGGGGACATTGAGTCCGAGTGGGCCATGTTCCGCGCCTCTATTGTCGAGGCAGCTTATCAGAGTTGTGGCCGCAAGGTTGTTGGTGCCTGTCGTGGTGGCAACCCTCGAACCCGGTGGTGGACACCGGCGGTGAGGGATGCTGTCATGCTGAAGAAGGAGTCCTATTGGGCCTTTTTGGCCTGTGGGACCCCGGAAGCAGCAGATAGGTACCGACAGTCCAAGCGGCATGCGGCTCGGGTGGTTGCTGAGGCAAAAACTCGGGCGTGGGAGGAGTTCGGAGAGGCCATGGAGAATGACTTCCGTACGGCTTCGAGGCGATTCTGGTCCACCATCCGGCGTCTCAGGGGGGGAAAGCGGTACGCGACCAACACCATTTATGGTGGGGATGGCGTGCTGTTGACCTCAACTCGGGATGTTGTGAGTCGGTGGGCGGAGTACTTCGAAGACCTCCTCAATCCTACTGGCACGTCTTCCACTGAGGAAGCGGAGCCTGGGGACTTTGGGTCGGGCTCTCCAATCTCTGGTGCTGAGGTCGCCGAGGTGGTTAAAAAGCTCCGCGGTGGCAGGGCTCCGGGGGTGGATGAGATTCGCCCTGAGTTCCTTAGGGCTCTGGATGTTGTGGGGTTGTGTTGGCTTACGCGACTCTGCAATATCGCGTGGACATCGGGGGCAGTTCCCTTGGATTGGCAGACTGGGGTGGTGGTTCCTCTATTCAAAAAGGGGGACCGTAGAGTGTGTTCCAACTATAGGGGGATCACACTCTTAAGCCTCCCTGGTAAGGTCTATTCAGGGGTTCTGGAGAGGAGGGTCCGTCGGATAGTCGAACCTCGGATTCAGGAGGAGCAGTGTGGTTTTCGTGCTGGTCGTGGAACACTGGACCAGCTCTACACCCTCAGCAGGGTCCTGGAGGGCGCGTGGGAGTTTGCCCAACCAGTTTACATGTGCTTTGTGGACTTGGAAAAGGCATTTGACCGCGTCCCTTGGGGGTTCTGTGGGGGGTACTCTGGGAGTATGGGGTACCAGGCCCATTGATATGGGCTGTTAGGTCCCTGTACGACCGGTGTCAGAGCTTGGTCCGCATTGCCGGCAGTAAGTCAGGCTCGTTTCCAGTGAGAGTTGGACTCCGCCAAGGTTGCCCTTTGTCACCGATTCTGTTCATAACTTTTATGGACAGAATTTCTAGGCGCAACCAAGGTGTTGAGAGGATCCGTTTTGGTGGCCTTAGAATTGCTTCTCTGTTTTTTGCAGATGATGTGGTCCTATTGGCTTCATCAGGTCGTGATCTACAGCTTTCGCTGGAGCGGTTTGCAGCCGAGTGTGATGCGGCCGGGATGAGGATCAGTTCCTCCAAATCCGAGGCCATGGTCTTGAGCCGGAAAAGGGTAGCATGCCCTCTCCAGGTCGGGGAGGAGGTCCTGCCCCAAGTGGAGGAGTTTAAGTATCTCGGGGTCTTGTTCACGAATGAGGGAAAACTGGAGCGTGAGATCGATAGGCGGATAGGTGCAGCATCCGCAGTGAAGCGGGCGCTGTACCGGTCTGTCGTGGTGAAGAGAGAGCTGAGTCGAAAGGCAAAGCTCTCAATTTACCGATCGATCTACGTTCCCACCCTCATCTATGGTCATGAGCTTTGGGTTGTGACCGAAAGAACGAGATCTCGGATACAAGCGGCTGAAATGAGTTTTCTCCGCAGGGTGTCTGGACTCTCCCTTAGAGATAGGGTGAGAAGCTCAGTCATCCGGGAGGGACTCGGAGTAGAGCCGCTGCTTCTCCACATCGAGAGGAGCCAGTTGAGGTGGCTCGGGCATCTGGTTAGGATGCCTCCTGGACGCCTCCCTGGTGAGGTGTTCCGGGCATGTCCCACCGGGAGGAGACCCAGAGGAAGACCCAGGACACGCTGGAGGGACTATGTTTCTCGGCTGGCCTGGGAACGCCTTGGGATTCCCCCAGAGGAGCTGCTCCAAGTGGCTGGGGAGAGGGAAGTCTGGGCCTCCCTACTTAGGCTGCTACCCCCGCGACCCGACCCCGGATAAGCGGATGAAAATGGATGGAAATGGATGGAATCTTAGACCTCCTCTGTTAGGAGAAGGTTTTTCTTGCTTAATACAAACAGCTTCCTTCACACCCCTCTCAAACCACGTGTGGTCTCTGTCCAAAATGTGCACATTCTGGTCCTCAAATGAGTGTCCCTTGTCCGTGAGGTGGAGGTGAACAGCTGAGTTTTGACCAGAGGAGGTGGCCCTCCTGTGTTGGGACATTTGTCTGTGAATCGGCTGTTTAGTTTCTCCAATGTAGAGGTCTGGACAGTCATCGCTGCATTGGACCGCATACACTACACCACTCTGTTTGTGTGTGGGTGTTTTGTCCTTAGGACGCACCAGCCTCTGTCTGAGAGTCCTGCTGGGTTTGAAATGTACTGGGATGTTGTGTTTGCTGAAAATCCTTCTGAAATTCTCTGATACTCCAGCCACATAAGGGATGACAATGTTTTTTCATCTCTTCTCCTTTTTCTGTTTAATAGTGTGTTTTGTAGATTTCCTCGCTGACTTGACAAAAGCCCAGTTAGGATATCCACATGTTTGGAGAGATTTTTCTACGTGTTTCTGTTCCCTTTCCTTCCCTTCTGTCTTTGTGGGGATGTGTTCGGCTCAATGCTGTAAAGTTCTGATGACAGAAAGTTTGTGTTCCAGTGGATGGTGAAAGTCAAACAGAAGATACTGGTCTGTGTGGGTTGGTTTTCTGTAAACTTCAATGTTAAGGCTGTCCTCTCCCTCCATGTGGACCAAACAGTCCAAAAAAGGCAGCTTGTTGTCATTTGCATCCTCTCTGGGGAACTTGATGTTGTTGTCGACCAAGTTAATGTGTCTGGTGAACGCTTCCACATCCTTGGCTTGGATTTTGATCCAGGTATCGTCCAAATATCGGAACCAATGTCTTGGAGTTGTTCCCTCATAGGAGTTTAGGGCTCTCTGTTCCACTTCCTCCATGTAGGCTAGAGGTTTGCAACAATGGGTGACACTGGAGATCCCATGGCACAGCCGTGTTTCTGTCTGTAAAAACTGTCATTGAACTTGAAATAAGTGGTGGAGAGGCAGAGATCCAGCAGGGTGCAGATGTGGTCTGGAAGTTGGTCCTTTTGTCCAATTCCTTGTCTTGTAGAAGTAGTTTTTGACAGTTTCTACTGCTTCAGAGATGGGTATGCATGTGAACAGAGGTCACATCATACGATACAAGAGTTTTGCCCGGGGTCATTGTTGAGTGGAACAAATACTGTATGCTTTCATTTGTCAAGACATGTTTTATTTTGAAGGGACACGTACTTCCGGTGTTGTAATTAAGTTCACGTGAGGATGTGTATATAAGGTGACGTGTCAAATAATAAAATTCCTTGGAGTTCATTCCCCCTTGTAGTGAACAAACCAGAACGCTGACTCTTGGTCATTTTTATTCCTCCGTGGTGACGGCTTATCTGGACAAATGCACGCTCGGATTCCGACTGAGTGACGCTACCTGCTGACAGGTTATGGGCCCAGCAGAGCCCAGATAGAGCCCAGCTAAAGCCCTGGAGAACTCCAGGAAGAGCTCGAAGTAAACCCGGAAAAGCTCTGGACAACGACAACGAGCGCGGGTGGATCTTTGGAGATTGGAGTCATAAGGACGAGCGTTTTTGGTGAGCAACTACTGAATGCTAACTGGCACCATGAACAAACGCGTCGTCGATTCAAGTAGCCGATGGGCGCGGCTAACCTTCGACGGAGATGAAAGCAATTATGGACTGTGAGAGACGAAAGTTCTGGGACATTTCAAACTTCAAGGTTTGAAAGACACCATCTTGGGGAGAAATATCGACGAAGAATGTGTTTTCCGGCCGACGAAGTAAGTTTACCGGCCGAAGTTTGTTTACCGGTCAGTGACAAAAATGTACCGGCCGATGACGAGGGTGTACCGGCCGACGACGTGGATGAACCGGCCGATGACGAGGATGTACCGGCCGACGATGTGGATGAACCGGCCGACGACGTGAGTGTACCGGCTGACACCGATGAAGAAAGCTAAAGAGGACAGTAGGGGACGAGAACACAGAACAATGCATGATGAAGAGATCCATGCTGCATGAGGAGGAGATCCATGCTGCATGAGGAGGAGATCCATGCTGTATGAGGAGGAGATCCATGCTACATGAAGGAGCAGCTGATCCAAGCAGCTGCAGCAGTCTGGGATGAAGGAGCATCAGGCCCAACAGATTTAATAATGACAGACTGTACTACCTCAAAACTGAATGTGAGTATGATGAGTGCAATAAAACTTTTGATTTACAAACATGGCATGAGATATTGCGACACTGCAACCATAGTGACATTTTAAAATTGCAAAATGTAGTTGATGTGCATAAATACGTTTTAATATTCACTGATGATTTTTCCGGTGCAATGTTTGTTTATTTTCTTAAAAATAAGAGCGATACTGTTCACGCAACAGAATTTTTTTTGGCTGATACAGCACCATATGGGAAAATAAAATGTATAAGATCGGATAATGGTACAGAATTCATATCTAAAGGTTACAAAGAACTGTTAAGTAAAAATGGGATAAAACAAGGGAAACTCGATGCAAAATGCACAAAAGGTATTTTTATAGGGTATGATAATAACAGTCCTGCATATTGGATTCATTTTCCAGAGAACACAAAGGTGCAAAAATGCCGATTGGTTAAATTCTTGACTAAAAATAAGGAAAGAAACCAAACTTATCTAGAATGCAAAAATTTGGAACAGAATGTTATGCATACAAACAGAAATCAAAGGTAAAACAGGAAATCAAAATTGTGAGGTGTGTATACAAGGTAAATCTTTCCAAACCAGAAATAGATGTTTCAACAACAGGACAGGTCAAACACCTTACTTTTCACTAACAGGGAAATAAACTCACTAAAAGAAAATAACACTTTTACCCTAACAACTTTGCCAGTGAAGGATATATTTTTGGAGTGTAAATATTGTGCAGATAACAAGTTACAGATAATAAGTTAAAAATGAATGTATACAGTCTTTATGAACTTTATTAATTAGCTGCCTTCTTTTTGTGTTTTGTATAGCTTGATAAGCGAAACATGTATAACATTGTCAGAAGATAAGAAAGCAGTAGGGGTGGTCGATGGGTATATGTAAAGAAAATACTGGTGATGGTCAAAAGAAATACAAAGCAAGATTCAGAATGAAAGATATGGGCATACTCAAACATTTTCTTGGCATCCATTTTGAGCATACAGAAAACTATGTAAAAATGTCACAAGAAGAATTTGTAGATAAAATACTTGAGCTGCAATGAAGATGCTGAGAAAGAGGAGAATGTAAATAATGTAAATCATGTATTGTTTGATACTGTTTGTTATTGTTTGTTTTTGACTGATGGATTTTGACAAAATGAACGCAAGTAGGGGTGTTGAGTGGAACAAATATGCTTTCATTTGTCAAGACATGTTTTATTTTGAAGGGACACGTACTTCCGGTGTTGTAATTAAGTTCACGTGAGGATGTGTATATAAGGTGACGTGTCAAATAATAAAATTCCTTGGAGTTCATTCCCCCTTGTGGTGAACAAACCAGAACGCTGACTCTTGGTCATTTTTATTCCTCCGTGGTGACGGCTTATCTGGACAAATGCACGCTCGGATTCCGACTGAGTGACGCTACCTGCTGACAGTCATCTTCAAATGTTGAACTTTGTTGGAAAAATCAATGGAGTTCTTTATATGATGAGGTGTGTTTCCAACAAGAGGAGCTAAAATACCAGCCAAATGTTTAGCTACATTGTAAGTTACAGAGTTCATGCTGCTGCCACTGGGTCTGAGAGGTGTATCTTCTTTGTGTATTTTTGGAAATCCATAAAGACAGGGAGTGGCCTCCCCCGGGTATAATACAACGATCGATTGATTGTTTTCTCCTTTTCAAGTTTTTGCAGGTAATCTGTGACTTTCTTTTTAAATGTGTTAGTTGGGTCCCTCTTCAGGGGCTCAGAGGTGTTCCTGTCGTTCAGTAGTGTAGTTATTTTTTCCTGGTAATCAAAAGTGTTGAGGACTACTGTGCATCTTGAGAGTCCAGTTGTTTCTGTATTGAATGTTTTTTTTTTCAAGCTTTGACCAAAACATAAAACTAAATTTTATTTGTTGTTATACAAACAACAACAACAAAACACTAGTTTTAACAGTTTTCCTGTCATTTCCTTTGCAAATATGTGAATGTTGGCACTAGTACAAGGAGTAAAACACACTAACTTTGATTTTGTTCTTCCTCTACTAAATTATTAAAAAATATATCATATAGGTCAGATTTTTAACCCCCCCCCCCCATTTACAAGAATCTGATCTTTTCATTTTCTTGTTGCTGATGATCTATCTAACGTTGCTGCTGATCTGTTTCATGTTGCTGCTGATCTGTTTCATGTTGCTGCTGATCTGTTTCATGTTGCTGCTGATCTGTTTCATGTTGCTGCTGATCTGTTTCATGTTGCTGCTGATCTGTTTCATGTTGCTGCTGATCTGTTTCATGTTGCTGCTGATCTGTTTCATGTTGCTGCTGATCTGTTTCATGTTGCTGCTGATCTGTTTCATGTTGCTGCTGATCTGTTTCATGTTGCTGCTGATCTGTTTCATGTTGCTGCTGATCTGTTTCATGTTGCTGCTGATCTGTTTCATGTTGCTGCTGATCTGTTTCATGTTGCTGCTGATCTGTTTCATGTTGCTGCTGATCTTTGTTTCTTGTTGCTGCTGATCTGTTTCATGTTGCTGTGTTCATTCGTGCTCATCTGCTCACACAGACTCATGTT
>JBBPBX010037577.1:14302-30850 GCA_038048925.1 Garcialebias charrua | reverse complement strand
ACAACCTGGACGTGTTCGTTTCTCTCTTCCTGTTCGGCGACCACGAGCACTGGAAGAGGGATTCAGGCACCGTCATAGGACTCCTAAACCCAAACCCGATGAAACAGAGAGACGGGAATGACGGGGTGAGCTGCGTTCTGTTTTAAAGTTCCAGCAGAACCACAGTCTGACGGTTACAGAACATCTAGAACTGATGCTGAGGAAACAGCTGCTCACTGGAGAAAGTTTTAGCTTTAGAAGCAAAACTCAAATATTTTTGAGGCTAGCTAACTCTGAAATTAAGTAAAACATCTGAAGTTGCAGTTCAAAAGCCTTAAACCTGTCTTGGTGTAACTTGGAAGCAGCTTATAAATTATAATTAATTCAGAATAATTTAATGAGCAAACACAAACCTTCATTATTCAACTGGGGTTAGGAGCACAAGGCCTCAAGCCCTTACCTTTCTTGTTGGTATCTGCTGACCAGGGATTTGGATTTGGTTCAAGCATCAAGATCCAGCTGCAGGGCGGTGCTCCTCTGTGTTGAACCAAACAAACTAAAATGGTGGCAATGATGGGAAACCTTCACCACAAGGCATCCTGGGAGAAATCAAAGGGCCAATGAAAGGGCCTCCAACCAACAGTGGGGGTTGTGATTGCCCACCCTCAACTGTCACAGTGTTCAATCAAACCACCAGAACAACAAGGTTTTGCTTCTGGGGGGATAAACAGGAGTTAATGGAAGCCATTTTCTGGCACCAGAGAAGTACTCTAGCTGGTTCCAGAGTTTAACTGAGAGAAGTACTGTGGGAGAATAGAGGGTCCTAAACCCTCTCTTAAACATCTAACTAACAGAAGTGTACAGTTTTTTACAACAACGCAGAAATAGAGATTTGGTGATAAATAATAACAACCATTATGTTTGAAAGCCTTAAACCTGTCTTGGTGTAACTTGGAAGCAGCTTATAAATTATAATTAATTCAGAATAATTTAATGAGCAAACACAAACCTTCATTATTCAACTGGGGTTAGGAGCACAAGGCCTCAAGCCCTTACCTTTCTTGTTGGTATCTGCTGACCAGGGATTTGGATTTGGTTCAAGCATCAAGATCCAGCTGCAGGGCGGTGCTCCTCTGTTTTGAACCAAACAAAGTAAAATGGTGGCAATGATGGGAAACCTTCACCACAAGGCATCCTGGGAGAAATCAAAGGGCCAATGAAAGGGCCTCCAACCAACAGTGGGGGTTGTGATTGCCCACCCTCAACTGTCACAGTGTTCAATCAAACCACCAGAACAACAAGTTTTGCTTCTGGGGGGATAAACAGGAGTTAATGGAAGCCATTTTCTGGCACCAGAGAAGTACTCTAGCTGGTTCCAGAGTTTAACTGAGAGAAGTACTGTGGGAGAATAGAGGGTCCTAAACCCTCTCTTAAACATCTAACTAACAGAAGTGTACAGTTTTTTACAACAACGCAGAAATAGAGATTTGGTGATAAATAATAACAACCATTATGTTTGTACTACTGTACTCTTTAAATTAAATCACACCAAACATGTTTTTTCACATTGAATGTCCAGAGTGAACGTTCAGACAACAGACAAGAAGTGCACTTCAAAACAAAAATAGAGATTTGGTGATAATAATTAATGACCATTAAAGTTTTAAAGATTAAAAAACTAATTAAATAAAAATATGCCACTTGTTTTTTTTTCTTAAGCAAACATTAAGAAAACGTCAGTGCACTTCATATCAAGACAAAAATAAAGATTTAGTGACAATAACCATAGATTTTAAATATATATAAAAAACTGATTAAATGATCACAGCAAACATTTGTTTTTCACAGCAATTGATAGTTTACAGTGATAAGACAAAATCAGAAGGGCAAACTTTTTATAACAAGACAAAGATAGAGATCTGGTGACAATAATAACCATGTAATTATGGTTATAGATAAAGAACCCATATGAGTGGGGGTCTCGTACGTGGGCCCATTGCTCTATTGAAGATATAAAGACTGATTAAAGAAGTCACAGTAAACATGATTGTCATGTCAAGTGAATGTTCATAGTGAACGTTCAGACAATGTTCAGACAATGTTCAGACAATGTCAGAAGTGCACACCTTTTGTAACAAAACAAAAATAGAGATTTGGTCATAAATAATAACAACCATTAAAGTGTCAAAGATGTAAGAAATAAGTGAATGAAATTACACCAATTTTTTTTTCTTACAGTGAGTGAACGTTCAGCGTTAACGTTCAGGAAACGTTCAGACAACGTTCAGATAATGTTCAAACAATGTTCAGACAATGTTCAGACAATGTTCAGACAATGTTCAGACAATGTTCAGACAATGTTCAGACAATGTTCAGACAATGTTCAGACAATGTTCAGACAATGTTCAGACAATGTTCAGACAATGTTCAGACAATGTTCAGACAATGTTCAGACAATGTTCAGACAATGTTCAGACAATGTTCAGACAATGTTCAGACAATGTTCAGACAATGTTCAGGCAATGTTCAGACAATGTTCAGACAATGTTCAGACAATGTTCAGACAATGTTCAGACAATGTTCAGACAATGTTCAGACAATGTTCAGACAATGTTCAGACAATGTTCAGACAATGTTCAGACAATGTTCAGACAATGTTCAGACAATGTTCAGACAATGTTCAGACAATGTTCAGACAATGTTCAGGCAATGTTCAGACAATGTTCAGACAATGTTCAGGCAATGTTCAGACAATGTTCAGACAATGTTCAGGCAATGTTCAGACAATGTTCAGACAATGTTCAGGCAATGTTCTGACAATGTCAGAAGTGCACACTTTTTGTAACAAAACAAAAATAGAGATTTGGTCATAAATAATAACAACCGTTAAAGTTTCAAAGGTGTAAGAACTAATTGAATGAAATTACACCAATTTTTTTTTCTTACAGTGAGTGAAGGTTCAGCGTTAACGTTCAGGGTTAACGTTCAGGCAACGTTCAGACAACGTTGGGTCCTGAACATTCGACATTCGACCTTTAGACGACGTTCACTGAACGTCATCTGAACATTTGCTTGCTAGCTGGGAGCTTGAGTGGGGACTTTTTTATTATTTACTTTTTGTTAGCTGGCTGTCTAGCCTCACATAGTCACGTGTCGTGAGGACAGCACAATTGGATTGGGGGTAGAACGTGATCATGTACGTCCCAACCAATCAACGCCACTATGGGGTAGCATGTGATCATGTCCTAACCAATCAACGCCTCTCTTACTTTAGCATGTGATCATATCCAACCAATCAACGCCTCTTGCTTTGCACGCTTCGTTCAAATGTAGCTATTTCCAGTTCATCTGTCGGACAAGAAGCTCTTGTTGTGTCGAACTCAGCGCTCGTAAAACTTGCTTTTTATTAGACGTCGACTGGTCTGACTCTGGACGACGACTGGACATTCAGTTGGAAGTTGAAGGTAATCGGTTATGTTTTGTTTATTTGCTAGATGTTTTAGCTTTGTTCACTTGAATTAACAAAACCTGCTGTGGCTAAAAGCTAAGCTAACGAGCTAAAACTGGTGTGTTACGTTGCTGAGGTAGATGAATTGAGGCAAGTAAAACATTGCAGGTTTAGATAATAATAATAATAATAATAATTAATTCAATTTATACCGCACTTTCCATTAATAAAAATCTCAAAGTGCTACAACAAATAAAACAAGTGATAAAATCAAGTAAAATCAATAATAATATCAACTAAGATTAAAGACAGAATCATGTGGAGGCAGAGTAGGCCTGCTTAAAAAATAAATAAATAAGTAAATAAAACAAGTGATAAAATCAAGTAAAATCAATAATAATATCAACTAAGATCAAGATAAAATCATGTGGAGGCAGAATAGGCTTGCTTAAAAAGAAAAGTCTTTAAGCCATTTTTGAAGTCAACCAGTGACTGTGGAGCTCTCATGTAGTCAGGGAGGGAGTTCCATAGGTGGGGGGCAGCCACACAGAATGCCAAAATCACAATTTAGAATATGTTATTCTAGCGTTTAAATAAGCCATGTATGCTACGAGTTTTTTCTAGGCTTGCTTCAAGTTCTGGATGGTTTTTCAAAGAGACAAGGCCCCGCATCCACGTGCAGTTTGCGTCGCATGTCCTTTAACACGCATGCGCTGAGCCAGCAGAACATTGCGGTAAAATGAGGCAGCCGGGCTGAAATACTAATTTACTTGAAATACGTATTTCGGCAACATTACTGTTTTTGTAGCTGCTTCAGGCAGAAAACAAGAGGCTGAAGGAAGACTGCTATTGAGAGGTAATTTCTAAGTAGTTTGAGTGAAGCAATGAAGACACTTATTTTTAAAACCAAATGTGGAAATGGAGAACGCCTTGTTTGAATGTTATTATTCTTTAGATCAGTCTCCTACTTCCTGTTCCTCTTATATCTTAGCTCTTCATTGCACAAATGACTAATGTAAATTTTCAATGCTCTCAAAACCCTATAGTGACACACAATTTTTGTTCTTTTGCCCTTGTTTTTTTTTTCTTTTACAAAGCTTCCAGCAGTTGTGAAACAGTCGAAAGATGTGTCGATCGGATCTCAGCGTTGCTTCCATCCACTCAACACCAACTGTACAGGCACCTGTTGCTCCACCCATCTCTGTTCAAGTGTTGTCTGACCCTGATGACATGGTAATTAACTGAATGCATGGATACTGTATGTTATTGATCCATTTGGGGAAACATTACAATACAATTTCTTTCTACATCTTTTGATTGCACATAAATGATAGATGAGAAGTGATATGATACCCCTTGATGTTATGTAATAAAGCTATAGAAAATAGGCTTAGGCATATTCATTGCAAAGATGAATATATACTATAGATTTCCAAATACTGTACTGTAAATAAATGTTTAATCATTATTTGGTTAACAAGATCCATGTGTTTTGCAGGTGCCTCTATGATGTAGAAGTCCCAAGGCGAAAGGTGAAGTCTCTACGGACTACCAGCTCAGCCTTGCTGGTTGGAGATCTTGCCGTGCTCATCTACGGGAGAGAGTTATTGGCCAATTGAAGTTTGACTGGGAGGCAATCGGGGGCTCATAAAGATGTGGAGTCAAAGCCACCTTTGGACAACACAAAGCTTGATGCTATACTTGGTGAGTGTATATAATGTAGGACAAAACTCATTCTAAAATGGCATGGTATAACATTGGAGTAATTTCTTTTTTCATTTTTCTTTTCATTCAGTCTACACCAAGGAAAAGTTCCCTGACACCACCATGCAAGATGTGCGAAGAGTCATAAGAAAAAAAAAATGCAACAACATAAACAACTACTGGTGAATTTTTTTTTCTTATCCCCCCCCTCCCCTAAAAGATGTGAAGATGCCTTCTGAAAAGGAAAGACTTCAGTTTCCAGTTGGAGACATTATTTTTGCTTTGTTTAAGCAAATGCACACATTTTCAGAGAGAGTCAGAGAGTCTTTATTGTCATTTGCACCGCATGTGGTACATGTGATGAAAACGAGATTATGTACACAGGGTCCCAGTTACATCCAACAACAAATGCAAGAGAAAAACAGTAATAACATCTAGGATTAACTAAGAAAAACATCAACTAGTAATACACTAAGCCCTAATGTAATAGAAAAACATCATTATAAACAGCAGCACGAACACGAGTCTGTATGAGCAGATGGTCACAGATGAACACAGCAACAAGAAAACAGATCAGCATCAGCATGATGTGATATTTTGCAGTGTTTATTCGTGTTGATTATTTATTCATGAGTCTAACAGCCTCAGGGTAGAAGCTGTTCCTCAGTCTAGTGGTTCTACATTTGATGCTCCTCAACCTCCGTCCTGAGGGGAGTGGGGCAAAGAGTGAGTGTGCTGGGTGAGTGAGGTCTTTCATGATGCAGGTGGCTCTTTTCCTGCATCTGGAGGTGTAAATGTCTGTGATGGTGGGGAGACTGACTCCAACATCTTCTGTGCAGCCTTCACCACTCTCTGTAGAGCTTTCCTCTCTGCAACTGTGCAGCCTCCATGCCACACGTTGATGCTGGAGCACAGGATGCTCTCCACTGCACACCTGTAGAAGGAGGTGAGGACTGGGCTGCTCAGACCAGCTCGTCTCAGCCGTCTGAGGAAGTAGAGTCTCTGATGACCTTTCTTGATCAGGCTGGTGGTGTTGTTGCTCCAGCTGAGGTTATCATTCATGTGTACACCCAAGTATTTGTAGCTGGAGACCACTTCCACTGCAGATCCACTTATGTTCAGTGGGGTGTGGGTGTGTTTGTTCCTTCTGAAGTCCACAATCATCTCCTTTGTCTTCTTCACATTCATGTGAAGGTTATTCTCTTTGCACCATTTTGACATTATGTTCTGGACTTTATGTTTACACCTTGAAATGCAAATGTGCACCTTTTCCTTTCAATTTTTAAAACTTGGAAGGGATTCATTTTAAACGCTGCTGTTTTGTAAACTGTTTTTGAGCTGCACTTTAATTTTATATAAAATATTGAAGTTCTCAAGACCTTGTTTTATGACTTTGTAAACACATCTTTCAGAATACTTTGGGAAATAATTTTTAGCATATAAGTAGTATTGTGCAAGTATTGCTAAGCAAACTTAAAAGTGTAACCTAACAATTACAATGACAGCATAGTATTAGTTTTAGAAATTCAAAAATTTAACTTAAATGATAAACTAAACTGTAAACTATATGTAAATAACAAGTGCATTGGGAGTATATGAAAAAGTGTACTAGTGGTATACTTTTAAGTATACAGTACTGTAATAAACTAAAGTATGAACTAGAAGTATATAACTAGTGCATTTGGAGTATAAAGAAAAGTATACTAGTGGTATACTTTAAGTATACTTCAATAAACTAAATATGAACTTGAAGTACACTATAAGTAGTACATTGGAAGTCTAATTAAAAGTGTACTAGTATACTTTAAGCATATACTTTAAACTTAAAATGGGCCAATTTAGTCCCAAAAAAGTATATTGTAAGTAAACTGCGAGTATATTTAAAAGTACACTTACGCCAAAAATACACCACACGCGTTCCGGCTCCGCCCCGCTCCGGTCCGACCTCCGCAGCAAATACGCACCCTTTATAATCAATGAGATAAAGTACACTGGCTCCGCACGGCGGCGGTGAGCTGCGGCGAGCGGACGGCAGTCCGTCAAAATTAGAAAATTTTCTATTTCTGCCGGATGACGGAGCTGTGCCGGAGTCAACTTTTGAAGATTACGTCGCACCAACAGGAAAAGGAACGAGCACAACTTCCGTATTTACAAAATAAAATCACCACGGGCGGACTAATCCTAGCTCTATATGGATTTATTTGTACAAAAATGCTGTCAAACTATCATTTATGACTATTCTATGACTAAACTATTATATTTATGACTATGACTACACCTAATAACGCAATACAAGAAATAAATAAATAAAAAAGTATTTTATTCTGAAATGTAAACATCACTTCCTGTTGCTCAAACCATGTCCTGTCGCTTATTTACGAGAGAAGATCAAGGCAGCCTTTACTGTTGTTCTCCTTCTTCCACCGAATGAATTGTTTTGTTCTGACTTCATTATTTATCACTTGATTTATCGCGCAATCTCGCAATTCCCGCGCATGCGTCTTGGAGCGGCGCATCCATGCGGACCTGAGCTGAGCGGAGGCAGTGGACTTTGGACTCGCTCAGCTGCGACCTGCGGAGCGGAGCGGACACGGACCGCGTGTAGTGTATTTTTGGGGTTACGCCAAAAATACACCACACGCGTTCCGGCTCCGCCCCGCTCCGGTCCGACCTCCGCAGCAAATACGCACCCTTTATAATCAATGAGATAAAGTACACTGGCTCCGCACGGCGGCGGTGAGCTGCGGCGAGCGGACGGCAGTCCGTCAAAATTAGAAAATTTTCTATTTCTGCCGGATGACGGAGCTGTGCCGGAGTCAACTTTTGAAGATTACGTCGCACCAACAGGAAAAGGAACGAGCACAACTTCCGTATTTACAAAATAAAATCACCACGGGCGGACTAATCCTAGCTCTATATGGATTTATTTGTACAAAAATGCTGTCAAACTATCATTTATGACTATTCTATGACTAAACTATTATATTTATGACTATGACTACACCTAATAACGCAATACAATAAATAAATAAATAAAAAAGTATTTTATTCTGAAATGTAAACATCACTTCCTGTTGCTCAAACCATGTCCTGTCGCTTGTTTACGAGAGAATATCAAGGCAGCCTTTACTGTTGTTCTCCTTCTTCCACCGAATGAATTGTTTTGTTCTGACTTCATTATTTATCACTTGATTTATCGCGCAATCTCGCAATTCCCGCGCATGCGTCTTGGAGCGGCGCATCCATGCGGACCTGAGCTGAGCGGAGGCAGTGGACTTTGGACTCGCTCAGCTGCGACCTGCGGAGCGGAGCGGACACGGACCGCGTGTAGTGTATTTTTGGGGTTAGAGACATACTTTTATATACTTTAGTATACTTAACAACATTTACTTAAAGTATACTTCTTTTTGGGAAGGGTTGCTAAACTGTTTTAATCTAATGCTTAGCACAGCATGCCAGGTCCAAGACTCGACAGCAAAACAAATTTAACTTACTGATAACTCGTCAACACCATCACAATTCCAATAACAACACATTCAGTGTAAGGCAACACTCCACTACACAGCTACATGCCAGGGAGACAGAGACGTGGGTGAAGAATTTATCTGACAGACAGCTCACCCAGCCGGAGACAGAGATTCTTGCCAGGGGACTAAACTTTGCAGTGGCACCAAGTAGAATTCCTCTAGTAGAGATGATCACAGCCACTGAGTCAGCCATCCGTAACAACAAAATTAGAGAGTTTGAAGCAGAACAACTCAGAGTCAAAGTTTCAGCCTGTCTCAGTAATGCTAAACCACCACCTTCCAACATCAGTAGAGAAGAGAAAGATGCACTCAACACTCTTAGCAAGGACAAAAACATCATAATTCTCCCAGCAGACAAAGGAAGGTGCACAGTGATTTTGAACCAGAAAGACTATCATGAGAAAGTTATGTCACTCCTTAGTGACGTAACCACTTATGAACCGCTGAAAAGAGATCCAGGAAGTGGTTACAAGAAGAAGTTGATAGATTGCCTGAAAATTTTAAAGCAGGACAAGGCTATTGACAGTATTCTGTACCACAGACTGTACCCAGGGGAGGCCACACCCAGTCTGTATGGTTTACCCAAAATCCACAAACAAGGTGTACCTTTAAGACCAATTGTTAGCATGATTAACTCGGTCACTTACAATGTTTCCAAATATCTGGCATCTGTACTCATCCCTTTAGTTGGCAGCTCAGAACACCACATACAGAACACCATGGACTTTGTGGATAAGGTGAGGGGTGTCATCATGGAGACTGATGAAACAATGGTCTCTTTTGATGTCACATCACTCTTTACGTGCATTCCTGTTGATGAAGCAGTAGAGGTGGTCTGTTTAAGGTTAAAATCAGACACCACTCTGAACAGCAGGACCACACTTTCCACAGAGCAACTGTGTCAACTCTTGAAACTGTGCCTGCAGTCAACCTACTTCACATATGGGGAGCAATATTATAGGCAGAAACATGGGTGTGCTATGGGGTCGCCAGTTTCTCCTATTGTTGCCAACCTGTACATGGAGGAGGTAGAAAAGAAAGCCTTGACTTCCTTTTCAGGGAGACCACCAAGTCATTGGTTCAGGTATGTTGATGACACCTGGGTTAAAATTAAATCTCAGGAAGTCCAACATTTCACTGATCACATCAACTCTGTGGATAAATATATCAAGTTCACACGAGAAGATGTAAAAAATGGCAGGTTGGCTTTCTTGGACTGTGAGGTCTCAGTTTCTGATAGAGGAAATTTGCAAACTGATGTGTACCGCAAACCCACCCACACAGACCAGTATTTACAGTTCGACTCCCATCACCCTCTGGAGCACAAGTTAGGAGTCATCAGGACTCTGTATCACAGAGCAGACAGCGTCCCCACTAACTTAGGAGCCAGACAGAAGGAGAAATCACACACAAAACAGGCTCTAGGGAAATGTGGATATCCTAACTGGGCCTTCCTGAAAGCAGAGAAGAAACCCAAACAGGACTCCAGCCAGCCATCAGGTGAAAAGAAGGAACCCAGACCCAGACCAGTGGTCATTCCGTATGTTGCGGGAGTTTCAGAGACATTGAGACGTTTATTCTCTAAACACAACGTCCCAGTGGCTTTTAAACCCCAAAATACATTACGGCAAAGACTGGTTCATCCCAAAGATCCAGTCCCCCGGCACAAACAGAGTAATATTGTGTATGCTGTTCAGTGTCAGGAGGGCTGTGATCAGTCTTATATCGGGGAAACTAAACAGCCACTGGCCAAAAGGATGGCCCAGCACAGAAGATCAACATCATCAGGTCAGGACTCTGCGGTCTACACTCATCTCCACGCCAGCGGTCACTCTTTCAAGGATGAAGATGTTCACATCCTTGATAGAGAGGAACGATGGTTTGAGAGAGGAGTAAAGGAGGCCATCTTTGTGAAAAGAAACCGTCCATCATTAAACAGGGGTGGAGGCCTCCGGGTTCAACTGTCTCCCTCTTACAATGCTGTTATTGCTAGTATCACTCAGCCCTCTGTGAATAGCAAACAACCATCAGGGTGCTAATGATCCATTGTTAGGCTGATGGCCCTCCTTGATCATGTGAGCAGCTGGTTTCAGGCTGTCATCAGCCAACTGGTTGATCCACTGTGGGAGGGTGCTATTTATAAGACTGAGCTGAACACAGCAACTCAGACTGAGGAAGTCTTTCGGACGAAAGACGAAACGTTTCTACATTTTTTTTGCTTTGTTTTGTTTTATTTTTTGAATGTCCAGAGGACCAGACTTAGCTTTTTTAGATTTTTCTACCTGGATTATTGAGCATGCATCAGAGTGTTTTAATCTACCATTTTTTTTTAAGTCAGCGAGAAAGCTTGTTTTCGACAGCTAATATTGAGGACAGTCAATATGGCAGATCCGACTCAGTTCTATCCCATCAGCCTCTGCGCCGCGGACCAGTGATGTCACGCTCTAAAGCTCCATTCGTGTTTCTTACTGAGAGCTGCAGCTGCTGTGTTCTCCTCCTCGCTGTCCTCTTTGCTTCTCTCCCAAACCCTTGGTCAGGGAAGTGGAAGGGGGGGCGGCCGTGGTGTAGTGGTAATGGCAGTCGTCTCCTGATCGGAAAGTTGGCGGTTCGACTCCCGGGACCCGCACCATGTGTCGTTGTTTCCTTGGGCAAGACACTTAACCCTGAGTTGCTCCCGGTAGGACTGGAAAGCACCTTGCATGGTAGTCTGCCGCCACCGGTTTATGAATGTGTGTAGCATTCAATATATGTGTAGCACTTTGAGATTTTCAGTAATGAAAAGTGCGTTATAAATTGAATTTATTATTATTATTATTATTATTATTATTATTCCACTCGAACAAAGCAGGTACAGCTCCTTTTTAACCACTGCCTTCTTGTTTCTGATGCTGGCTCTTGAATATTCTGAGGTTTAAAATGCCGGCTACAAACCTGAGTGTTAGCTTTAATGGCTACTTAGCCATTAAAGCTAACACTCAGGTTAGCCATGAATTGTGGCATTAAATGTAAAAAACTAAACGCTCTATTGTACCTGCTATTCACTAGACACAACGGCACACAACAGAACTCACTTGTTGTACCAGTAGCTCGCAGAAGTTTTACCTTTTGTGTCTTTTTCATGGTCTAGTTCTAGGAGCTAACGCTAAAAACAACAGCAGTAGGTAGGAGCCGTACATGATCAACGTGGCTTAAATTTTAACGGATGTACGTCACCACTACCCGTGGCATATAGCATTATACTCCAAATATGTTAAACCACTAATTAAATGTGTCATAATTTCACTGATATAATTGATATGTTGTTTCACATCTACATTAGAATGAATGATTTAAACCTCTGATGTTTATATGAATTTCACAGGTCACATAACAGACACCCCCACCCCCATGTGCGTGTCCATTATTTTGTGAGCTGAAAACAAAACTACTGTACTGTAGAGACATATTTATGTTTTTCTTTGTTTGTCCTCTTTTATGCTGATTTAAACTTTTGTCATGTGCTGAAGGAATATATTAAGAGAAGAAATTATACATTTTATAATTTAAAAAATGCAAAGATGTTTCTGAAGAAGCTTTGGACAAGCTAAGAATCTATGTTGTCCATATTTTGATGTTTAACTGTAGATGATTTCACCACCTGGTGAAACAACATGTGTATTTCAACAAGTTTGATAGAATTGGGTGAATGTAGCTTTTAATAACTGGAAAAAAAACTTCTTTCATCTGTTCCCTCTTCAGGGGTCTCCACAGCGAGTCATACTCCTCCACCTCACTCTGTCCTCTGTGTCTTCTGTCCTCACTCCATCTACCTCCATGTCCTCTCTAACTGTATCCATACATCTACTCTTTGTCTTTTTCCTGGCAGCTGCATTTCTAACATCCTTCTATCAATATACCCACTGTCCCTCCTCTGGGCATGTCCAAACCATCTCAGTCTGGCCTCCCTAACTTTATCTCCCAGTTGTTCAACATGTGCTGTACCTCTGATGATCTCATTCCTGATCTTATCCATCCTTGTCACTCCTAAGGAGAACCTCAACATCTTCATTTCTGCTACTTCCAGTTCTTTCTCCTGTCTTTTTGTCCATGTCTCTGTCTCCAGACCATACAACATAGCTGGTCTCACCACTGTCTTGTAAACTTTTCCTTTGACCTTTGCTGACACCTTTTTGTCACAAATCACTCCTGAAACTTTTCTCCATCCACTCCATCCTGCCTGGACTCTCTTTTTCACCTCTTTACCACATTCCCCATTTTCCTGGACAGTGGACCCCAAGTACTTGAAGTCCTGCACCTTTGTGACCTCTGCTCCTTGTAGCCTCAATGTTTCACCAGCCTCCCTCTCATTCACACACATGGACATTCTGCTCAGTGACATCCAGATCCTTGAAGAACTTTGGGTGGTTCTTGTCCAACCCCTGCCAATTGGAGATTTTTAACTACTTTCTCATCCTCAGTTCTGGTTACAAACATATTAACTACCAAGTCCCCTGACTCAGTTTTCTCCTTGGAAGATGTAAATGGGACTGAGGTCCAAAAATGTTTCAGGGTTAGTAAATTGCTACTTTCTGTACCTTAGGTTGGTTTGCTAGAATGTTCTTGAAGTTGATCCAGAGTCTCTATCCAAGACCTCCCAGAACTCCTCTGACATCTGTGTTTGCCTCAGCAGTAGCCAGGGCTGCAGCTTGCTGATACCTTCAGCTGCCTCGGGAGTCCTACCTGCCAACATGGTCTCATAGGAAACCTTCAGCTTGATGGCTTCCCTCACAAGGAGGCATTCACCACTGAGTTTGACAATGTCTGCTGTGAAAGGTAATGACTGTCATGATCTGTCTTGTCTGTTACTTTATTTGTTTTTTTCTGAGTCTGATTTTTGTAGTTTGCTTTACTAGTGTTTCTGCTTCCCCAGTGTTTTTCCTTCACATAGTTTCTGCTCCTGCCCCTTCCACGCAGTCTCACCTGATCTTCATTGTCTCTCCCAGACCCGTAGTGGCCAATTGGGACAACCTGGAGATTTCCCGGTGGGCCGGTCTGATTTATGGGCTGCAGGGCCACCGCTCCCTGTTTTTGTTTTTTATTTATTTTTTATTTTATGTTTTACAACTTTATTTGACAACACAGAACCCCTCTTCCGCACTGTTCCTGGGCCGCACCGCCCCTTATTTATTTATGTCATCATCAGTTTATCACCGCAGCAGCTGTGGGGGGCTGCACCTCCTCAACCCAAGGCTGCATTTCCTCAACCCAGGGCCGCCCCGCCGCCACTTTTAGTTTTGTTTTTCATTACATGCCCGGAGGTGACACTTAAGTGCGGTCAGTGGAAAGATTCAAGGGAGAAAAGCAAGGGTGGTGCAGAGAAGAGAAGAATTAAAAAGAGAAAGGCTCTGGAAACAGACGCAGCTAAATGTACAAACATTGACACATGTCATTCAAACAGCTGCAGTTTGTAAATGAGGACGATGAAACAGGTAAGACATGATGTTGAACTTTGCCTGCAAGCCACCGTTCAAGTTAATTATCGTCAATGAATTGGGTGGTATGTGGCATTGTGTTATATAATTTAATTTAAATTATATAACAGTACAGTATGTTATACATCATAATATTATTTAAATAATATTATGATGTGATGCCACGTAACTGAAACTTTGTCTTGCAGCCCTTAAGAGTCAGGAGCAAGATGCAGCTCCACCATCATGCAGCGGCCCAGTGTGGGCAGGTAGAATTACTCATTAAGTGAATATTATTATAATCATCTAATGAAGAGTATGAGTCTGGTGAAGACCTGCTCTACATGAAAAGTGCCCTGAGATGTTACTTTGTAGATGAATCAACCCTTTAATGAAACTGGCATGAATTGATCATAAGGCTTTGTAAAAAGGGGAGATTTGTGCAGTTATGACAATTTTTAAAATGTGATTTAGTGTCAGGATCAGAGCCAGGAGTGATGAGGGGATTGTTCCTGTCAGTATGAAGGAACAGGTGAGCTGTTGTAACTGTGTGTGAACAAACAAGCATTAGTTCCAATATAAACACTTTCTAAACGACAGTAGTGACTCATTATTAGCATTAAAAGTAAGATAATAAATACATAAAGCAATGAAAGGGAATAATATGAAAGTAATATGAAATAAGCCTGCATATTTTGCCATTGAAAATATATTAATTGGTTAAGTCAAAATGTGTTTTCCATATCAAATGTGCTAAAGCTTTACAGATTATTGTCCTGATGCAGGCTCAATAAATGTAGTCCTCTGGACAGATTCTTCTTTGTATCAAAAAGACTTCTTCAGTCTGAGGAGCTGTGACAAACTCAGTCATCGTTCCTCCTTGATAGAGAGGAACGATGGTTTGAGAGAGGAGTAAAGGAGGCCATCTTTGTGAAAAGAAACCGTCCATCATTAAACAGAGGTGGAGGCCTCCGTGTTCAACTGTCCCCCTCTTACAATGCTGTTATTGCTAGTATCTTACTGTTCATATAAAATATTTGATAATGTTCTTATAGAAACAATTCTTGAATAATGTTCATACAGTGTTAATGTTACATGTTTGACTCAGGCTACTTGTTCTGCCATTAACTCTAAAATGTTTATTGAATAGTTTATATATGTAGGTAAAACTAGATGTTAAACAACCCAGAATGCAGAAAATGGCATCTAATTTATTCAAAATTTTCTGGGCTACCAGCTAAGGCATCATTCACCTAACTTGGATGGCTCCTCCTGTAGATAAGCAGAACCTTGTTTTTTTCTTCTTCATGTATTCCTAAAAGGGTTGAATAGGAAGTACGAAACATAAAACTCTGGTACTGTATGGTGCCAGTCCAGCCTCTATTGTTGGTGTGATCACTGTACAGACACAGTCATGTCTATAAACTTTTATATTAAATTCAGAAAATTGTTCTCTTCAAGTTGAGGGTGAGGTTCTGCCTCATGTGTAGGAGTTCAAGTATCTGGGTTTTGTTCATTAGTGATGGAAGAATGGAGCGTGAGACAGATGGTTGGTGCAGTGTCTTCAGTATTGTGGACTCTGTAACGGTCCATTGTGGTGAAAAGGGAGCTGAGCTGTAAGGCAAATCTCTCTTGTTTCCCGGTCAGTCTACGTTCCTACCATCACCTCTGGTCACAAAC
This sequence comes from Garcialebias charrua, assembly GCA_038048925.1. Classification (NCBI taxonomy): domain Eukaryota; kingdom Metazoa; phylum Chordata; class Actinopteri; order Cyprinodontiformes; family Rivulidae; genus Garcialebias; species Garcialebias charrua. The sequence continues at coordinate 15,062 of JBBPBX010037577.1, read as the reverse complement.
TTTGGGTAGTAACCGAAAGAATGAGATCATGGATACAGGTGGTTGAAATGAGTTTCCTCGCCAGTGTAGCTGGACTCTCCCTTAGAGACGGGGTCAGAAGTTCACTTATCAGGAGAGACTGAGACTAGAACTGCTGCTCCTCCACATCGAGAGGAGCCAGTTGAGGTGGTTCAGGCATCTCGTAAGGATGCTCCCTGGGCACTTCCTTAAGGAGGTTCTTCAAGCATGTCTGACTAGGAGGAGACCGTGGGGAAGCCCCAAGACACCATGGAGAGACTACATCTCTCTGTTTAACAACAACTAAAAAATATGAACACATAACCCCTGTCCTGGCTTCTCTTCACTGGCTCCCTGTCCACTATCAGATTTATTTTAAGATTTTATTGCTTGTTTTTAAAATCTTAAAAGGTCTGGCCCCGTCATATTTATGTGATCTTATTAACATCTACACTCCAGTAAGAGCACTCTGGTCTACCAACCAGTTTCTCTTAGATGTCCCCAGATCCAAACTGAAGTCCAGAGGTGATCGGGCTTTTGTGGTTGCTGCTCCAAAGCTGTGGAACCGTTTACGGTACCTGAGAATTTAAAGAGCACTCAGACTGTTGAGACTTTTAAATCTTTGCTCGGATGAGAAGCGAAACGTCTTCTGTAACAAATAAAGTCCAGTTGATCTTGTATTGAACGCCTTTTTTGATTTTATCATGTCCTGGACGACTGAGAATCTTCACCAGCTCTTTGCTCAAGACTCATCTGTTTTACT
>JBBPBX010037576.1:8902-24743 GCA_038048925.1 Garcialebias charrua | reverse complement strand
AAAGAGAAAAATGGACACAGAGTGTTGGATTTTTCAAGAAAAATGGACTACTTTCTATAAAACTGTTTGTTGACTTTTTTTTGCAATCACTGTGATCAGTTTTTTTTAATGTGTTTTAAGTCTTAAATAATTGTTAAACTGAGTAAAAGTGTAAAAGGACAATTAATTTAATGTAAAGATGTTTATAATTTATTTCTTCTTTGCACTAATACAATGAAAAAGTGGACTTACTGTTTGTTCTATGTAATTTTGGAATGAGTTTACTGGTCTGGCCCACTTGAGATCAGATTAAGCTGAATGCGGCCCCCAGATCAAAATGAGTTTGACATCCCTGCTCTAAGTGGACTTATAGCTGGCATGCTATAAGTCTTTAGCTGATGACGCAGTCTTTGACTCAATGACCATATGTCAATGCAGCTATTAGGAGAAGAACATCACGGTAGACTTCCCCTCAAGACTGAAAGGCAAGCAGGAAATGGGAGTTTTTGAGAGGAACTTGACGTCACTCCGTTCATTGGTTCATTCGACCAGTGGGAATTAGAGTCAAGCCAACGAGTTCATTTTGAAGTCAGAAGACTGAAGGATTATTTTAAGAACAGAGAATCTGTTCAGAAAAAAAAGAGGGAATTGTTTAGAGAAATTGTCTAGGAGTGAGGAGACCTAAAGACGCCAGTTAAAGATGAACTGTTTCTCATTTCTAAACAAAACTGAAGAAGTCATTCTGACATATTAATCAACTTTGGCACAGTTAGACACCATCATATGAAGAATAACACACTAGTGCTAATATTGCAGAATAACACAGCATAATAGCAAATGATCATAAAAATGACAAAGTTATTCTTTTGATTACAGTACATTTGAATTAGAATAAAATTAAAGAGGCAAAGAGTCTCTTGGTGAGTGATTTGTATTTAAATTCAAACTAAATGAATAAATCAAAGCTCTGTCCTTCACTGCAGGCTTTTAGAGGAAGGTTGCCTCACGGGCAGGTTCAGAGAGACGAAGGTGTATTAGTGACCAGTGTCTGGTCCCCTACAACAGCAAAACACTGATGGTACTAATGATGACAAAGGAGCTGAGGAGATGGTGGAAGAAACTTCACAAGAAGCCCAAGCAATCCAGCACCTTGAAATCTCTTCTTGGGACAGTCTACTCACCAACAGTAAAGGAACACAGACAGAAAAGCCGACCATTTAAGGTTGAAGATCAAATCAGAAGATACAGGGCAGAAAATCCTGCTGGACTCAATGAAAATCCTCTGACCGGGTGGAGGTCCAATGAAAGGGAATATCAGCTGTTGGCTCACCTTGTGAAACAACACCTGTGTGTCCCAGGGACCAGTATTGCATTGGAGAGGGTGACATTGTCACTTCTAAAAGGAGCAGCCTAACCCCAGATCATGTCAATGAGCTTCTTTTCCTTCACAAGAATCTCACAACTAATGAGAAGTGAAAACAAATTCACAAATAACAGTACTTAGTTTAAGTTTACTTTTAGTTTTGTAATCATTATTGTTTTGCACTTAAAGAAGCAATGCCTTAATGCAGGGGTGTCAAACTCATTTTCACCAAGGGCCACATCAGCATAATGGCTGTCCTTGAAGGGCCAGATGTAACTTATAAATGTAACTAAACGTTAGGGCTGGGCTATATCATATCGTCCACGATAATACCGGTAAAAAACAGCTTGCCCGGGCAAAAAAATGATATCATGATATGCTAATTTCATGACGTAATACGTCAGAACGCCCCGCCCCCTTAACAACCGAGCGCTTAAACCGACAAAACAGAACTGCGCACCTCCCTCCACCAGTCTGCGTGCAATATTTGCTGGCTAAAAATGCTAAAAAACCAACTACTCGTGTCTCAGGCAGCTTCTCCCTCTCTGTGCCTGCGCGTAGCACAGAGAGCTCAAATGTCTCCCCCTCCCCCACCCCCCGCTCCAACCCGCTCTGCAGCCGCTGCATGCTGCGGGTTGCAGCCCGTGTCCCTCGCTGTTATCTCAAACACGCGCAGCTCAGCTGTCTATTAAGTTCCACAGTCGGTCCACGGCAGTTCAGTTAAAAAAATGAATCAGAGAAATGACACGTTCCTGCATGAAAAGAGGAAGCTGAAGCTTCAGGCTACAGCTTCAGCTGCACGCCTTTCAGCCCTACCCTGACTTTTGTGTGTGGGAGCAAGTGGCTCCTCTTTAAGTTAGGACCAACTTTTGTTTTTGAATGAAACTTGTGTGAAAGTACCCCTCCTTTTGCTAATGTTAAATTTTATTTTAAACTGACCAATTAAATTGTTACTTTTACTCAACCTTGTTCCATCTGGGTTTTTAATGTTACTTCCGCTTCTCCTGGCTGAGCCGGGTCGTAACACAATCTAAATAACAGATCATTTTTATTTTTTTTATTTTTATACTTGGGAGACTGAATACTTTACTAAAAAAAGTAATTTCAGTAAAATTACCCCTTGTTGTTTTTTAAAATTTTATATACAGTAATACTGCAAAGCAACATGTTAAGTTAAATTTGTCAAATAAATACTTTTTTTTTTTTTTGGTTATATCACGAATTTATCGTTATCGTGATAATGCTCTGATATATCACAATATAATTTTTGAGCCATATCGCCCACCCCTACTAAACGTAATCAAATGTAATGTAAAATAAATGTAACTACTCCTTAATGTTAAATAACTCATTATTTATTATAACTTATTCAAGTGACAATTACAGTTGCATAGAAAACATATGTTTGCTTGTTGCTCTAACATAAATCCTTTTAGATTTTGTCAGCTTATGAAAACCCACATAACTCCATTATTGAGGGATCAAGCTGTCCAAGTTAATAAAGAAAAATAACATAAAACCGAGCTGCAAAGAACATGTATGACACATGTAGCATTTTACAAAAAAAGCCTACACACAATCTTGTATCCAACTGATGGTTTGAAGACAACAATTTGTGTGCATACACACATAAGACCTGCAAACATTAAATAATTACAACAGCAGCTACACATAAATAATATGTAATCAACTAAAAATACCAAAATAAAGGTCGACTCAGTTCACAACTATATTACTCAAGTTTTTTTGGTTGCCGGTAGTCTTTGATGAGGAGATGCTGCCTGTCCTTGAATACACCAAGTGGATGCTCTCTCTACGATTGATCTTGTTCTGAAAATGATAAACACAAAACAAAATGCAAGCACAATCATTAAATTGCAAACAGTTTAAATGTTCTTCTTCTTCTTGGTTGAATTACATTTTAAAGGGGACCACATATTGGTTTTATTAATTTTTATGGCATGTCTGTGGGCTATCCAGACCATGTTCATTCAATTTAATGCACAAAATAATTCTTAGATAATTAAATATCCCCTTTCTAGTTATGCATTTTCTCACTTCCGTTCTAAACGACCAGTTTATGATAATGAGCTCTGAATTCCACGCCCTTCAAAAATATGTTTACATTAACTCCGCCCTCTGTAACAGCCAGTATCTCTAATCTGTTGTTGTTTTAAAATTAGCTCTTTTTTTATTACTCATTTGACTTACTGTTAGTGCTAGCTTAAGATAACTTACCGAAAGCCGTCTGCAGGCGCCGCCATTAGCAGCTCCTTTTAGCGTTAGCCCACCCGAATCCGAGGCTAATGATAGCTCCTTCCTCCTCCGGCATACAGCTCCGCTCGTTGCATGCGGCGCTTTGGGAGCGATCGCTGAGCGATCCGCGGCTGCTGCTCCAGTCCAGACACATACACAAAGTTCACCGAGTGTTTCCAGTTAATTTATCCGTATGAGGCAACCTCTGACCGGACCCACGGTCCTCAAATGGTGGGTTGCGCTCCCGCCCGCAGATAGTCCCTTCGTCGGCGGTCTGCTCGTTTTACGTCTGCCAGCTGCTCGTTGGGAGCGATCGCTAATACGCTAAAAATTGAACTAAAACATAAAAATAACAATTATACTTTATTTATAAAGGGTTTATTATTTATTTATTTATTTATTTATATATAAGGCGGCATTTCCGGTTCCTGGTTCCCGCAGGAAGTTGTTCAAATAATGCTTAAAATTATATAAAAAATAATAATAATGATACTTTATGTATTTATAAAGCCATTTAAAACAACCACAGCTGCAACAAAGTGCTGTACACATGAAATTAAGAACATTTAAACAAAAGATGAGATGAAATCAGGAAAAACAACCGTCACGTCTTTTATACTGAAGTGGGTTGAGCCTAACCAGGGGTTGCTAGGTGAGGGGCTGGACTCAGGTTTGGGGTGGGTTGTCCTGCGGCTTGTGACGTCACAAACCGCAGGATTTGAAAACGAGACATTTATATCCCTGAAAAATAAATCTACTTAGAGTAAATATACCACTGGGTATTTCTTTGCCTAGTAGGGCTGTGCGATATGACGATATATATCGTGGGGACGATAGAAACGTGTCTATCGTGCTACTTTCCTTCTATCGTCTCTATCGTGATAAATAAGAATAAAAAAATAACTGTCGCAAAGAAGCTTCATATGGGGTTTTGCGAGATGACGGCGCTGCTTTATGTTTGACGCACGCGCGGGTTTGCGACACATGCTTTACGTTGTTAAACTCGAGAGCAACAGAGCCGCAGGCGCATGAAGCCGGTGTCTCAACAAGGAGAAAACAGCTGCACAGGCAGCCCAAGAAGAATAACTTTTACCAAAAAGAGGGGGAAGCTCACCTTGTTAGCTTCCATTATTTCGCTCCGCTGAAACTCTGAGACAAAATGGGTCCAGAGGACACGAACCCAGAGTCCAACCGAGTCCGAACTCGGGTCCAGTTAACCAATACAAAACAGACCAGAGACACAACAGAACCGCAATCAAACGCAACGTTTTCTCTTTTCTGTTTCTTGCTTTGTTTACTCAAACTTCAGAGCGGATTTCTTCTTCGTGAGTTTCATTAGCAGCTGTTGTTTTACCGCCACCTGCAGGAAAAATTTGGACCAAAGTAGAAAAGGAGTTGTTTGTTTGTTTGTTAGTTTATTCATTTTATAATATGAAATACAACAATTAACGTATTCATAATAGAAAAAAAATAAAAAATAAAATGAAAGGTAGCAGATGAAGAATAAATCTTATTAAATCTGCTCCTTATTCATCTAATAACAGTTCAAACAATATTTTCTATAATAACAAAATAAGTAAATAACTCAGTCAATTTTCAATTCACATATATCACACATTAAATTAGATTCATTTATTTTTTTTAGCAATTCATTTTTTACCAGTTTCTTAAATACAAGGAATGATTTGGCTTCCTTAACATTTGTCATTTGGCATTAAGTCATTCCATAATCGTACTCCTTGAATTAAGGTAGATCTTAGGTAGATCTAGTTTCTACTTTGGTCCAAATTTCCTTGTTCTTTTTGTTCACATTCTTATAATTGTAACTATCTGTAGTAAAATAATAAAATAAAAAAACTTTGGTCCAAATTTTTCCTGTACACACACACACACACACACATCGTGTTGTATATATCGTGATATATATCGTTATCGTGATATAAAAAAGTCCATATCGTGATATATGATTTTTTCCATATCGCCCAGCCCTACCTAGGACTGTTTTTTTAAGAAGTAAATACCCAAGATAGAGTAAAAAAAAATTAAAAAGTGAATTTTGCATCTGTGGTCCCCTTTAATATAATTTAATTGTTTTTAAAAAATGCTAACCTGACAATCAGGAAAGTGGACAAGATTGTCCTGTTTCACTTGCCACATCCATAAGTCCAATTTATGCTGGAAAGCCGTGATCATGTCGGGCATCTGCGTGATGACTTGTTTGCGTTCCTGCAGCTTCTGATTCAGTTGGGCGAGATGGTCGGTTATGTCACACAACACAGCAAAGTCCTGTCGTGGTCCCATGCATTACAGCTACATCCAACAGCTCCTCAGTGATAGAGAGGTCCGACTTTATGCCTCTAATAAAAATTAGCAACCGTAGTTTGCCTTGTAATTCTTGGGCAATGTGTTGCTTTTCTTGAAGGCTAGCTTTAGCATACTTAGCTTCGTGTTTGGTTTCAAAATGTCGACGCAGGTTGTACTCTTTGACAACAGACACCGCCTCGTAACACAAAAGACATACCGGTCTTTCTCCTTGAAGCAGAGACAAGTATTCGCCTACCCATCTTTCTTGAAACAGTCTTCCGTCTGCATCAACTTTTCTCTTTCTGGACATTTTAGGATGTGGAAACAATGCCGCGGCTACCGTAGTCGAAAGGCATTGTGGGGCTACCGTAGTCGAAAGGCATTGTGGGAAATGTAGTTTTTGGTCAAATCAAGCTCGTATTTATTTTTAGACACTTTTAAGCTCTCACGGACCACATCTGGCCCGCGGGCCTTGAGTCGGACACATGTGCCTTAATGCAATTTGCAGTGATGGAATTAGAGGTGTAACGGTACGCTAAAATCACATTTCGGTTCGGTTCAGTTGCAATGAGGGCTCGGTTCGGTTAATTTTCGGTACAAAAAAAGACAAAAGAAAGACTTACAAAATGTTTTTTTATGAAAATATGCCAAGTAAAAAAATATCTTTGTATAATTTTTTTTTTAAGTGACCCATTTGGATGATATTTTAAATAAAAGGCACTCTTTACAATAAATAAACTATACTAACAATAAAAATCTTAATAAATACAATAACAGTCAGATCCAGAACAATGATAAATGGTAAATGGAGCTTACTTATATAGCACTTTCCGGCCCCCTGTGAGGAGCCCCAAAGCGCTTTACAGCACCAGCCATCCACCCATTCATACACACATTAGCCCCTTTCATATGACAGCTCAGACCGGGCCTGATGCGTGTTCAGTCCGCCAACGAGCATTCAGAAAAAACACCAAGGCGGATTGGCGAGTAAATTTTACTCGCCTCTGATGTGCCCCTGATCCGCGAGCAGAGGTAGTGTCAGGCCCGGATCCGAGCCGGGCAGACCCACTTGTGAATGCAACCCACAGATCCACGCTCAGAATATGATGATGACAAAAGTGAACGACCGCAGGATTAATCAACAAGCAGATTTATTAACAAGGGAATATTAAAAATGACACGAAACTGCAACTTGTAAAAGTTAGTTTCGCTCTTTTTTTTCCCTCTCTCTCTCTCTCTGAACAGCGGAGGAGCTGTGTGTGCGCTGCGCTGATCAGTGCAGCTGTAGATTACTGAGGAAATATTAAAAATGACACTAAACGACAACTTGTAAACGTCTGACGTCTGTCCCACAATAAATACGTTGCGGTCCAGTTCAGCTCAGCTGTGTTCTGCTCCACACCTCTCTTGGATCCGCGCTGCGGGTTCACTTATGAACACGTTTATGTGAGCGGGACCTGCCCGCCTTCAACTGTGGTCTTATGAATGACCCGGGGAGGATTAAAGTCGGACTGGTCTGTGCGGCAATTGCACGGATTTGACTTATGAAAGGGGCTATTCATACACCGGTAGCGGTAGATTGCCATGCAAGGCGCCATCCAGTCCTACCGGGAGCAACTCGGGGTTAAGTGTCTTGTCCAGGGACACAACAACACATGTGGCGGGAAGCGGGATTCGAACCTCCAACCTTCCGATCGGGGGTCGGCTGCCACTACCACTGTGCCACGGCCGCCCCTAATAACAATAAGCAGCAACAGACTGTTTACAATCTAACTAATCAAGTTTTAAATTTTTGGCCAAAAAGTCCAACTTGTCCATATTTTCTGCCAAAAGCACATATCGAGTTGCAATGAATATCTCCAGCGGTGGAGAAAATCATCTCAATAACAACAGGTAGCAGTAGTGCGGCTGTATTTGTCCTCATTACTCACAACCTCTTCTTGGACCTGCTCCCACCTGTCCCTGGAAAAGTTCAGAGCTCAGTCATCACAGACTTCTTAGCTGGAGGTGATCTCTGGTGGATTTCACTGAACAGGAAGAATTAACTACTATCTCTGTCCCAGACAAGAAATAAAACACAAAGAGGTAAAAAAAAAGGAGTTAATAAGATTATAATTTTAAATTAAAAGTTAATTAGATCATATTACAATAAGCAATACCTCTTCTTGAACGGTTGTTATGAGGTGGTGGAATCTCTCAGTTATCATCATAATCGTCATCATCATCACGATCATCAGGGCTTGTTGACAATATCAGTTTTAGTTTTTTCATAAAGTGCTAAATTTTTGGCTGAAGTGTTGATTTGGTGGATGTCGTAGCGGTGCTCAAGAACTTTAAAGCTGGCGCATCAACAACATTCAGACGTAGATCCAGAGCTTTAAAAACTCCTACAGTTTGTGTTATTGCTCTGGACCGACGTGAATTACCTGATGAAGGTTGTTTAAATCGGTCTGCTCTTCTGTAGAAGACGTTCACGTTTGGATGATGTTGTTTCAAGTCAGTTAACGTTTCAAGTCAGTTAACAAGTTAGACGTGTTGCCTGCTGCAGATCCAATCGTCGTGAAACAATGTCGACACACAGCTTTGGATTTGTTCACGTCTTTTAACAAGAAAGCCATAATGTTCCCAAACAGGAGACCACGAGAAGCTAGACTACTACTGCTACGCGTGCTGCAAGATAATAAAGCTGTGCTGAAACACGTTTACGAATTTTTAGTTCCACGGCACATAATCTCTTGTAAATTACTCTTGTAGCAAAGGGACAAAATAAAGTACATTTGTATTTTGTAACACAGTTCTGTCATTTCATTATTTGAATTGAAATTGAATTGAAATTGAATCACAGTTAATCGATTCAGAACAGTATAAATTGAAATTCAATTCATTTAGGAAAATGGCCATAATACCCAGCCCTATTGTCCACATATCTGAACCAGTGGGCTCAGGGGTATTCTCCTGAAGTAGTGCTCCCTTTCAACTTCCTCAATGGAGAGATTGGACGCAATCGATGACACTGGAAATCCCACGGCAAAACCATGCTTATGTCAGTAAAAACAGCCATTTAAGTTTTTTTTTTTCCCTACGACTTTACTTGTCGACAACACCTGTGTGTGTTTTGTTTTTATTCTTACTGAACTCGTTGACCACTGAGCTGTGGCAGTCCATTCCAGCTGGCATTGATGCCTTGTTTTGGGTCAAGCTGAATTTTGTAGCCACCTCCACTCCCTCTGAGCCTACAACCCAGTCCTGGAGCATTAAGGCTCCAGTATAGCTCTGCGTACGGCCGTATGCGTGTCTGTACGCGCGTACTGTACGCAGACAGTTCACCCCCACAGCTCAGCGTACGGCTCCAGTGTTTTCGCACCAAATTCTTGACGTCATTTGAGAAGCTGCAACGCAGAGCGTTTACCTACGGGACAAATTGAGGTCGCTGATTGGTCATTTGCTGACACGCCTACTGAATTGATTGACGGGTCGGGGAGGGGGGGTGCAAGCTGGCAGCTGCAGCTGTGTTCTGTGTTTATATGTACAGTATGTTATATGTATGTATCAATAAAAGATCTGAAAGACTTAGAAATTTTTAGATGAGCTCAAAGATGATAAATCATAAATCATTTACACAAGTTAATACACAAAAATTGACAAAAATGAACAAACAAACAAATACATTAAAACATGACAACAACAAACGAAGACTCAGCGTTTAAAATATGCAATGTTGAAGATGTGGTTGATGCAAATTTTTATCCTGCTATGAAAGACTGTGAATATTGTAATGAAGAACAGTTTAATGACATCAATATAACAAATGGAGAGATATGATAAAGCTTTGGTAAGTCCATATGTATTTAAATAAACTATATAACTAAATGTAAGATCATTTAAAAAGGTATTAAAAATTTGATAACCGATCTTTTCTCCCCCCATTATTTCCACAAACTGGACGTGGAAACGTCGGAGAGCCTCGAGTTGTTTATCGACGATTATTTTGAAAGGTTTGTCATGAGCGACCCTAATTTAACATCCGGTGCGGCTAGCGAGTCGGCTAGCACGAGCGCTAGCGGTGGCGAGTCGAAGCCGAATGCGAAACGGTACCGACAGGGAAGCTCAGATAGCATTTCGGAACCTTCGGTGGATAATTCAGGCTTCATGACGATTCTGGAGTCAATTGATAAAAAGTTATCTAGCTTGGACGCCCGGCTAGCGTTAGTAGAGGAGCTGCAGAAGGAAGTAATGGGCTTGAGACAATCACTGGAGTTTACCCAGGAACAGGTAGCATCTCTAGCTAATGAAAACATTGAGCTAAAGGTAACAGTTGGACAGCTTAAAGATCAGATGTTGCAACTTTCCGGCGATAATAAAAAATTTAAAGAGTCTGTATTAGATATCCAAGCCAGAAGTATGCGGGATAATGTTATTTTCTCTGGGATTCCGGAGGGGGTGGAGGAAAACCCAGAGGCCTTGGTTCGGGACTTCTTTCAAAAACAGCTAAAGTTGCCGAGTGAAACCATTAATGCCATTACTTTTCATCGAGTTCACCGCCTCAGTGCTAAACGGCCTGGGAACACTAGACCGCGCCCGATAATAGCTAAATTCGAACATTATAAACAAAAGGAACAGGTTAAAAGCCGAGGTAGGGAACTACGTGGGACAAATTTTAGTATGAACGATCAATATCCTGCAGAAATCCTGAGCAGAAGGAAAGTTCTATTCCCGATAAGAAAGAAAAATATAAGCGAAGGAATAAGAGCTAACATCTCCGTGGATAAACTCTATATAAACGGTCAGCTGTTTAGAGATCCAGAAGCTACTCCTTGGCTTTATTAGCCATATGATCAAGGTAAGAACTATATCGGTTGCTAATATTGATTAATATTATTAAATATAGTATTTGTTAATATTACTTACCAGATATATTTAATTTTTTTTCAGCACAGCTCGGTGGTGGGACACACTCAGATAGTGGTGATACACAAGGTGGGATGACACTTGATGTGGTAAGAGGGTGTTTTTGTTGTTTTTTCTTATCTGAATTATGTTTCCATGTATATCATTTCTCTTTGTTTTCTTGTCTATATTTTTCTAACTCAACAATTATCAGCGCACAAGCACAAGGGTTCACACACGTCTTTGTATATCCATACAATTACTTCATGAATGAAAACTTCCCTGATTCATTTTCAAAAGAAACAGCAATTACTTTATTTAAAAATCATATATAGTTATTCATTAAGGGATATGTTTTTGTCTGGATATATTACTATCTTTTATATTTCTGATAATGGGTGTGGTTTAGCTATATTATCATTAGCACAGGTATGGGTACCTTAGGGTTTGTCACATGGAACATTAATGGAGCCGGTAGCCAACGTAAAAAATATAGAATTTTTAACCAGATTAAAAGATTAAAGGCAGATGTTGTATTACTCCAAGAAATTCATAAATTGGCCTCAACTGTGGATGAGCTTAAATCTTCAGAGTTTCCTAATGTATTCTCAGCATGTTATAATTCAAGACAAAGAGGGGTGGCAATTTTAATACATAAAAATGTTAACTTCACAGTATTAGATCAGGTTATAGACCCGCACGGTAGATATATAATATTAAAGTTATCAATATTTAGACAAAATTATTGTATTGTTAGCATATATGGACCGAATGTAGACGACGCAGCTTTTTTTCATGATTTTTTTTCCACCCTATCAAATCACATGGATTCCTCACTGGTGATGGGAGGTGATCTCAACTTTGGTTTAGATGACAAATTAGACAGACTGAATGCAGCGGGAACTCAACGCAGTTGGCAATCTATAAATATAGTTAAACAGTATATGAATGATTATGGGCTCTGCGATGCATGGCGTTGTTTTCACCCTGATAGCAAAGAATATTCTTTCTTTTCACATGTGCATCACTCATATTCTCGTCTAGATTATTTCATAGTAAGCAATTCATTGATGACAAACATTTCAGACACTAAGATACACCCTATTGCTGTCAGCGATCATGCACCAGTTACTGTAAATTTAGATTAAAAAAAACAACAACAAAAAATATAAATTGGAGATTAAATACATCACTGCTACAAGAAGAAGAATTTTTGCAATATTTTAAAAAAGAATGGGCATCGTATCTAGAGTTTAATGACTTGCCAGGAACTTCAGCATGTACACTTTGGGAGGCTGGGAAAACAGTCATGAGAGGTAAAATAATATCCTATTCAACAAATAAAAAGAAAAAAGAAAATAAACGTATTGATGAATTAGAGAAATCCATTAAATTGTTAGAAGGTCTACAAGGAGAGGAAACACAGCAAAAGCTACGCAAATTAAAATTAGAACTAAATGAATATATTGATAAGAAAAATAAATTCTTGATACAAAGACTTAGATTAGATAATTTTGAATACGGTAATAAATCAGGGAACTTTTTAGCTAATCAACTCAAATTAAACAAAGAAAAAACATCTATATATGGTATTAAAGATAAAAATGGAAATATAATTCATGATGAGGGAAAAATAAACAATGTTTTTAAAGATTTCTATAAAACTCTATACACTCCACAAATAAATCCATCTAATGAGGATATTAATGAATTCTTGGAGAAAGTAACACTTCCAAAACTAGATATTAGTCAGTCATCAAAACTAGACTCACCATTAACATCAGATGAGCTCCATGAAGCAATTAAAAGCATGCCTAATAAGAAATCTCCAGGTCCTGATGGCTATCCAGTGGAATTCTATAAAGAATTCTGGGATATACTGGAACCGATATTCTATAGAGTGCTACTTGAGTCAGAAGGAAATGGCAGGCTACCAACACATATGAATTCAGCCAACATTAGTCTCTTATTAAAATCAGGCAAAGACCCAGTATTACCTACCAGTTATCGTCCAATCTCTCTTATTAATGTTGATGTTAAAATAATTTGTAAAGTCTTATCAAAAAGACTAGAGAAGATAACTCCTGTTATTATACATCCAGACCAAACCGGATTCATAAAAGGAAGACACTCGAACACAAACACTCGCAGATTATATAATGTAATAGAGTATTCGTATTTTAAAAATATTGAAACAGCTATTTTGTCCTTAGATGCAGAAAAAGCATTCGATAGAGTAAATTGGAATTTCTTATTTGCTACCTTAAATAAATTTGGATTTGGGAACTACTTCATTAACTGGTTAAAAATATTATATAGCTCACCAACAGCGTGCGTCAGGACAAATAATCAAATATCCTCAAGCTTCTGTTTACAGAGGGGAACCAGGCAAGGTTGCCCACTTTCACCAGCATTATTTGCTATTTTTATTGAACCTTTAGCAGCAGCAATAAGGCAAAGTGCTGATATTAAAGGCATAAAGGGTAGAAACATAGAACATAAAATTAGTCTTTATGCTGACGATGTTTTGCTTTTTCTTGAGAACTCAGGAAACTCAATATCTAATGTTATCAAATTAATAAACTCGTTTTCAAAAGTTTCTGATTATTCTATAAACTGGACAAAGTCTACAGTTCTTCCAATAAATTGCGTGTTTAATAATTCTCTTAATGAAAGACTACAATCAGGTAACATTAAATATTTAGGTGTTAATATCTCTCCTAAATTGGAGGATTTAATAAAATTAAATCATATCCCACTATTAAAGAAAATTGAAGACGATCTTACTAGATGGAGATCTCTACCCATATCACTTATGGGAAGAGTTGCCTCAGTAAAAATGATGGTGCTGCCGAGAATAAATTATTTATTCTCAATGATTCCAAATAAACCTTCAACTGAATGGTTTAAGTCCCTGGACTCTTCTATATCTAAATTCCTTTGGAAAAATAAAACTCCACGTATTAGTTTAAAAACATTACAGAAATCTAAAGATACCGGAGGATTAGAACTTCCAAACTTTTATTACTACTATTTAGCCAACAGGTTACAATATATATCAAAGTGGTTAAAACCGAATGCACTAGATGAAACTTGGATAGATATAGAACAAACTTTATGTAATAATATTAGGATTTCAGATCTACCATTTATCAGTACAGATTTAAAAAGACATGTCTGCTTTAAGAGCATCAATATTAGCTCATCTCTGACAGCATGGTGGGAGTATCTGAAAATGACAAAGTCTTCACTACTCCCATGTAGACATACACCTCTCTGGAACAATCCTGACATTCAACAAGAAAATAATATGTTAAATTTCCCAGGTTGGAGAATGAAAGGTATTGAATGTCTGGAACACATATTTGAGGGTATAGACTTTATTCCATTTAATAAATTAATAATACAATATGACATTGATAATAAATATTTCCTACAATACCAACAAATTAAGTCAATTGTAAAAAAGAAATTTAAGCTTAATAAAACATTGTTGGAAACACCAACATGTGTGTTAGAGTTTATTAATTTTCAACCACCCAAATTATTATCTAAAATATACAAAAAAATGGCTAGAATCGATGACTCGATAAAATGACCTGTTGAAAAATGGGAGTCAGATTTATCAATCAACTATGAACAAAAAAATTGGTCTCAAGTATGTTCAAATACTTTTAAATTGACTAGAATCTCGAATTTACAATTAATACAATATAAGGTTCTCTATAGAGTACATTAGGGCTGGGCCATATCATATCGTCCACGATAATACCGGTAAAAACAGCTTGCCCGGGCAAAAAATGATATCATGATATGCTAATTTCATGACGTAATATGTCAGAACGCCCCGCCCCCTTAACAACCGAGCGCTTAAACCGACAAAACAGAACCGCGCACCTCCCTCCACCAGTCTGCGTGCAATATTTGCTGGCTACAATGCTAAAAAAAACTAACAACTCGTGTCTCAGGCAGCTTTTCCCTTCTCCCTTCTCCCTCTCTGTGCCTGCGCGCAGGCACAGAGAGCTCAAATGTCTCCCCCTCCCCCGCTCCCCCCGCTCCAACCCGCTCTGCAGCCGCTGCGCGTGCTGCCGGTTGCAGCCTCGCTGTTATCTCAAACACGCGCAGCTCAACTGTCTATTAAGTTCCACAGTCGGTCCACGGCAGTTCAGTTAAAAAAATTCATCAGAGAAATTACACATTCCTGCATGAAAAGAGGAAGCTGAAACACTAACGAGCTTCAGGCGTGCAGCTTTTCAGCCCTGACTTTTGTGTGTGGGAGCAAGTGACTCCTCTTTAAAACGAGCTGATGACTCAACAACACGCAGCAAGCAGCAGCCCCGACACTGCACGCAGAAAGTCCCACCCCCCCTGCGAAATCTCTGCTGGCGCTATGAATTCTGGGATAGCCTCCGTCTGGAAGGATTCACGAATGCATCCTCAGATTTCGACAGGAAGTAGGCCGCATTCCTCGGCCGCATGAGGAGGAGTCTTCGAATTGGGACAGTCCTCCGCGCGAGGCAATGACGTATGCGGCCGACAAATGCGCACTCATGAGGACGCAGCCCCTGAATTGAGACACAGCCTATATATTTGACTGGCAAAATAAAGTATCAGCGCATTTAATCAATCATAACACGCTGCAAAGTAATCCTATTGTCACATATTTAAATTTTAGCCATACAGCTATTAAAACTGCATGTATAGGAACGTATAGTTTAGCATATTTAAATAATTTTGGTGGAATACAATACTTTAATGTATGTTTAGCAAGATACAACCAAAGATGCAATTTATTCACACACAAATTATGTATACATATTCAGATACTGTAATAATACATATATATTCAGATAAGCATATATATAGCTATATAAATATATACTGTATATACATAACTATGTATATACTGTATCTATATATATAAAACATACATATACTGTATATATATATATATATATAATATATATATATAATATATATACTGTATATATGTATATATTTATATATTAGATATACAGTATATATATGTATATAATATATATACACACACAT
>JBBPBX010037575.1:13263-24252 GCA_038048925.1 Garcialebias charrua | reverse complement strand
TATATATATATATATATATATATTGTGGGCGGCCGTGGCGTATTGGTAATGGCAGTCGTCCCCCGATCGGAAGGTTGGCGGTTCGAATCCCGGTTCCCCACACCATGTGTCGTTGTGTCCTTTGGCAAGACACTTAACCCCAAGTTGCTCCCGGTAGGGCTGGAAAGCGCCTTGCATGGTAGTCTGCCGCTACCGGTGTATGAATGTGTGTATGAATGGGTGGATGGTTGGTATTGTAAAGCGCTTTGGGGCCTCTCGTAGGGGGTTGGAAAGCGCTATATAAATAAGCTCCATTTACCATTTACCATATATATATATATATTAGGGCTTTAACAGACTATTCGAGTAATAGACACATTGATTCCTAGGACAGCTATCAAGGTTTTTAATTTCACGTCGAGTATTTGTAGTGAAGTCATCACTTCGCAGTTGGTGGTTGCAGGGGTGCAGCACTGGACTTGTTTAGGTCCTACTTAGCTGAGCGTACTTTCTGTGTCCGCCTTGGTGACCACGTGTCCTCCTCTCAGGGCCGGCCCAAGGCATAAGCGAACTAAGCGGCTGCTTAGGGCCCCCGGGCCACTAGGGGACCCCTAAGTGGAATTGAATTTTTTTGGTAATGAGTTCAATATGATTCTATTTAAAATTATAAGTTCAGCTTTTGCGATATATTGCATACATCAGTGCATAGTTAAGAACTAATTATTCAGCTTTAAATTAATTTTTTTAACCATTTTATGTGGTTTCAAGTAATTGTTAATTTACATTATTTAAAGTACTCTGGCACAACAATTTCCTGCGGGATCAATAAAGTTCTATCTTATCTTATGGATTTCCTTGATATTTGTTATTTTATTTTATATTGTCTGTTTTTGCACAATTTAATTTATTTGTATGCATCTAAGTTATTTTATCTGTTGTTTGTTGTTCATCTTACACTAAAAATTACTTCTGAACATTACTGTTGCAGTTCTTTAAAACCCAAGATAATAAACCAGACAACACTTTTGCTGTAAAATACATTGCATACTGGTGGGTTTTTAAAAATTTATTTTGTTACTTTTAGTACCACAAGATAACGCGTGTCAAACTCAAGGTCCGTGGGCTAAATCCACCCCGCCATAACCATTTCTGTGACTCCACAGAGACAGAACTTCAAGATAACAGTTGTGTGCTTCAGTATTACTTTATTAGTCAAATCAAATCAGTTTTTGTGATTATAATGCCAAATTACTCAAACATAAAATATTTAATTTTTAGAAGTAGTCACTGAATGCAGAGAAAGTTATATTTTACCAGTTTGTTAATGGGTCGTTTTATCAATACATTCTGCCGTGTCCTGCCTTTTGAGGACATTCATGATATTGATGTGGCCCACAATGAAAATGAGTTTGACGCCCCTGCACTGGATTATTTTTTATTTTTTTTCTTCTTCTTTCGGCTTTTTTCCCTGCGTTAGGGGTCGCCACAGCGAACTGGTCGCACGAAGATTTGGCAGTTTTTTACGCCGGATGCCCTTCCTGACGCAACCACAGACCACCGAGCAACCACAGCCCTCTGTGTGGAGCAGAGAGCTGATATCTAGGGTTCCCAGGGGAGCAGATGGTGTGGGTTAAGGGCCTTGCTCAAGGGCCCAGAGTGGGGCAGATGAGGGTGGAGACAAGTGTGACCATTTCATCTTTGATGTTGTCGGTACCGGGGCTTGAACCGGCGACCTTCCGATCACAAGCGCACCTTCTTAACCTCTGCGCCACCACTCCCACTGGATGATACATATAGGATAATGCAAACAGGGCTGTCAGAGTTGCAATGACTTTATGTTAGGTGGGTGAATGATCTGATTTGACTGTTTATTGCAGTAATCCACATTATTAGCAGAAATAGAGGGCCCCAAACAAATTTTGCTTAGGGCCCCATGGAGGCTTGGGCCGGCCCTGCCTCCTCTGCTCCTCTTCTGTGTGGGGTTCCTCAGGGCTCAGTCTTAGGCCCCCTCCTCTTCACGCTGTACCTGCTCCCTCTTGGCTCTATTCTTAGAAAATATGGGATCTCCTTTCATTGTTATGCGGATGATACGCAGATTTATGTCCGCTACAGAAAAATGAGGGAAAGACTGAGGTGATGGTCTTTGGAAACTCCACTGAGACTCCCAATGTCAATGTTGGTTCCTTGGCCCAATACATCAGACCTCTTGTTACAAACCTAGGGGATAAAGTCGATGCTGGACTAAAATTAGAAAACCATATCAGAGCAGTTGTTGAAACTAGTTTTTTCCATCTGAGGCAGCTGGCTAAGGTGAAGCCGATTCTTTCTAAGCAGCATTTTGAAACAGTTCACGCCTTTGTGACGACTCGGCTGGACTACTGCAATGCACTCTCTATAGGAATCAGTGATTCATGTATCTCTCAGCTTCAGAGGGTACAGAATGCTGCTGCATGACTTTTAACTGGCACACGAAAGTTTGACAACATTACTCCTGTTTCAGCCTTCCTGCACTGGCTGCCCGTACATTCCAGGATTCATTTTAAAATTATTTTATTTGCTTTTAAAGTGCTAAATAGTCTTGCCCCGCCCTATCTGTCCGAGTTGCTGCAGCTATACACACCCTCTCGATTCCTCAGGTCATGTGATCAGCTGCTCCTGAGTGTCCAAAGACAAAACACAAGCTCAGAGGAGACCGTGCTTTTGCTGTGGCAGCTCCTAAACTGTGGAACAACCTTCCCTTGAACATCAGACAGGCATCTTCTCTGTCTGTTTTTAAATTTCTTCTAAAAACCCATCTCTTCTCTCTGGCCTATGACACCATCTGAGATGTTGACTTTTAATCATTTTTATCATTTTTATTACCTGACTGTATGATTGTTTTGTTGTGTGTACAGCACTTTGGTCTTGTGGGTGTTTAAAGTGCTCTATAAATAAAGCTGGTATGGTATGGTATGTTTTAAGAGATAGCTGAATCTTTAGTTTAATATAAAACTCATAATGCATATTATGACATTTTTCTTTCTTAACATGGATTGTTTTTGTTTGTTTGTTTGTTTTTGTTAAATACAATATTATGGTCGTACAGGGACCTAACAGCCCATATCAAAGGGCCTGGTACCCCATACTCCCGGAGTACCCCCACAGAACCCCCCGAGGGACGCGGTCGAATGCCTTTTCCAAGTCCACAAAGCACATGTAAACTGGTTGGGCAAACTCCCACGCGCCCTCCAGGACCCTGCTGAGGGTGTAGAGCTGGTCCAGTGTTCCACGACCAGCACGAAAACCACACTGCTCCTCCTGAATCCGAGGTTCGACTATCCGACGGACCCTCCTCTCCAGAACCCCTGAATAGACCTTACCAGGGAGGCTTAAGAGTGTGATCCCCCTATAGTTGGAACACACCCTACGGTCCCCCTGTACGACCGGTGTCAGGGATTAGTCCGCATTGCCGGCAGTAAGTCAGGCTCGTTTCCGGTGAGAGTTGGACTCCGCCAAGGTTGCCCTTTGTCACCGATTCTGTTCATAACTTTTATGGACAGAATTTCTAGGCACAGCCAAGGTGTTGAGAGGATCCATTTTGGTGGCCTTGGAATCGCTTCTCTGTTTTTTGCAGATGATGTGGTCCTATTGGCTTCATCAGATCGTGATCTACAGCTTTCACTGGAGCGGTTTGCAGCCGAGTGTGATGCGGCCGGGATGAGGATCAGTTCCTCCAAATCCGAGGCCATGGTCTTGAGCCGGAAAAGGGTAGCATGCCCTCTCCGGGTCGGGGAGGAGGTCCTGCCCCAAGTGGAGGAGTTTAAGTATCTCGGGGTCTTGTTCACGAATGAGGGAAAACTGGAGCGTGAGATCGATAGGCGGATAGGTGCAGCATCCGCAGTGAAGCGGGCGCTGTACCGGTCTGTCGTGGTGAAGAGAGAGCTGAGTCAAAAGGCAAAGCTCTCAATTTACCGATCGATCTACGTTCCCACCCTCATCTATGGTCATGAGCTTTGGGTTGTGACCGAAAGAACGAGATCTCGGATACAAGCGGCTGAAATGAGTTTTCTCCGCAGGGTGTCTGGACTCTCCCTTAGAGATAGGGTGAGAAGCTCAGTCATCCGGGAGGGACTCGGAGTAGAGCCGCTGCTTCTCCACATCGAGAGGAGCCAGTTGAGGTGGCTCGGGCATCTGGTTAGGATGCCTCCTGGACGCCTCCCTGGTGAGGTGTTCCGGGCATGTCCCACCGGGAGGAGACCCAGAGGAAGACCCAGGACACGCTGGAGGGACTATGTTTCTCGGCTGGCCTGGGAACGCCTTGGGATTCCCCCAGAGGAGCTGCTCCAAGTGGCTGGGGAGAGGGAAGTCTGGGCCTCCCTACTTAGGCTGCTACCCCCGCAACCCGACCCCGAATAAGCGGACGAAAATGGATGGATGGATGGACAATATTATGGATTTTTGAATGTTGAATTTTAATATTTGGTGGAATCTTTTTTATCACGCTTTTTGCCCACAATAAAAGCCTGCAGAATATAAAGCTATTGTTTAACTCTGCTCTGATTTATGTAGATGTAGAGATATAGCACCCTCATGTCCGTATGGGATGTGGGCCTCTCCACATCTCTCTGAAACTCTCAGTGTTACACCTTCTTGAAGCTCTCAAGGAGACAAGTGGACACCATTTTTGTTACAATTATTTTGAATTAAGGGACACCAATTAATCAGATTGAACTTTCTTTTTAATGTGTGTTAATTCAGAATTGATCAACAGTATATTTTTGTCATTTTAATGATGATCTGTTACTTTCATGAGTTTTGACCTTCTGCTAGTTTATTCTACATTACAGTGTGCTCTGAATCTAAGGCATGAGTCAGTGTAAAAGCTGTTCACTTCCTTTTCTGTTTTGTCTTCGAGCTAAACAAAACTCTGTGCTCACAAGCGGCCATCTGGCCGATTCTGTAAACAGTTTTCCTGTTGTCCGTCAGAGACATTTCTGCCTATGGGATGAAATATCCATCCATTATTTGGTTAAACCAACCAATAAGCCATTCAGGAGGTGGGGAGACCCCACCTCCCATATTAAAGGGACACTTCCGTTTTAGACTTTAGTGTCGGAGGGAAGAACTTCCTAAGAACTGGTTTTCCTCTGGAAAAAGCTGGAAACGTTCCGGTCATATGCCAATTAGACCCACGTCTCAGCTGGAGTCACAGTAAAGCCTACTGTGTCTCAAAACACTCATTTATGGAAGAATTTGTTTTCTGAAGTTTTATTTTGAAAATCCGTCAGTGCGATTGGGCCTGTTCCTGCCGGTGAAAGCGTGCTCCCGCTCGTCTGAATCAGCCATACACGCACGAAGTCGACTGGACGTGAGCTGGACCACACAGTCCGTTAGTGTCCACAAACTTCTCAGCCCTCATCTCCAGGGGACGTATCGTCACCAGGTAAAGAGGCTTGTTTGTATGCTGCACGTGTCGGAAGTACAGCTGGACCTGTTTGGGAGAAGGTGCCACCCTGTAGCTTCAAAATAATTAACTTCGGTTAACTTAGCTTTCACTTATCTTCTTCCTCCTATTTCTTCTTTTTCATAAGCCATTAATCTGTCAAGTAAATGTGCCAACAGAAAAGTTTCTAACTGTCTGTTTGATTTTAATTTGAATTCTTGTCAACGTAGTTTAGTAGATCAGAGCTAATATCGATACAAATGTTTAATGTACTTTTATGATAATTTCAATAAAAGGTCTATTTTCTGGTGGACCAACATAAATTGAAGTCTCTCGTGAAATTACATTTTTGGTTAGTCACAGTAAAGCAATTTGGTACCGGAAAAAGTTTGAACTCGCGAATTGGTGAAAGGTTTGTGCAGATAAGACCTGCTCGGACCTTTCATCCAAAATATAGGTAAGTCAGTAAACTGACTAATAACTCTTATATTATTACATAGATGAGAAGCACCTACAGTATATTCACAGAAATATTTAGTAATGGTCCTGCACTGAGGGGTGCAAAGTAAAAGTCAGTAAAACATGTTGACAAACTGCCTCCTGCACAGAGGCACACACAGAGAGCAACAAATATAGATGAGATTAGATTAGATTACATGCTATAGCTTTCTGTGAGTCCTGCTATGGGGGCTGAAATAATAATAATAATAATAAAAAATGACATGTAGAACCAAGTGTAATCCTATGTCTGTGTTTTTGGAATTTTCCCATGGCAGGTTGCTGTGATTATTTTTAATCACAGCTCTGAGCACAATTTAGCCTTCGGGTAGTCAGAACTAAATTATTCAACGTGTTAAGACTGGTGATCTGACACTGAAACACTGAATTTAGTTTGTGAGAATATATCTAGGCAACCTAATTTTTTTTTATCAGAGAGACTTTATAATTGGTGATGAAGACATCAAACCCTGTTGCCCATCATAGCGAGCGTAGTAAACATGGAGTACTGTGCCTTTGATTCAGGAAGGAGATGTTTGTGCCTTCAGGCCATGCCTGATTGATAAGAAGTGAGAGATGACAGCTGTGATAGCTAAAGGTCTGTTTTCCAGTTTATCGTTTGTCAGCTCAAAGAGTCAGACAGTCATCTGTGTCTGCTAAGTGACTTTATGGGTCACATCAGCACAAGAGAAGACGAAACGTTTCTACAATTTTTTTGCTCTGTTTTTTTTTTTAATGTCCAGAGGACCATACTTAGCTTTTTTAGAAGAGAAGCAAATATTTATTTTCATTCATCATTGTGTTACCTTAACATTTTTTTTAATTTAAGTTTAGTGATATCATGAAAAGTCTTTCTGTTATAGTAGCACTGTCAGCAACACTGCAGATCTACTACTGTCAATACAAGAGGATATCAACAAGGATTACGGTATGCACAGTCTCGTGCAATATTGTGAGATCCTACCATACACATAGCACACAGACAATATGTTGAGGATGGCCCTCAGACACTACAACAATTTTAGCTCAGTATCTCTGATATTGACTGTGACAGTTTTTGCTAGCTAATGTTGACTGGCTGAGCAGTTATTGCTGGGGTCCAAGCCCCTTGATGCATGTGGACCGGGGCTAATCTCATCCCCAGAACTTTTTCCATCTTATGTACAACAGACTTGAAATTTGATGAGGAGAAAATAGAAGGTCTTAATGAGGACCTAAGGTCTCAGCATCTTGTTTTAGGCCAAAGCCTTAATTACAAAGTACTGTATCTGTCTTCTTCTTCTTTCAGCTTTTCCCTCTTCAGTGGTCACCACAGTCAGCGAGTCATCCTCCTCCATCTCACTCTGTCCTCTGCATCCTCTGTCCTCACTCCAACTACCTCCATGTCCTCTCTAACTGCATCCATATACCTCCTCTTTGTCTTTTTCCTGGCAGCTGCATTTCTAACATCCTTCTACCAATATACCCACTGTCCCTCCTCTGGACATGGCCAAACCATCTCAGTCTGGCTTCTCTAACTTTATCTCCCAGTTGTTCAACTTGTGCTGTACCTCTGATGATCTTGGTCCCAATATTCTCCATCTTTGAGAAGCCCAAGGATAACCTCCACATCTTCATTTCTGCCACTTCCATTCTGTCTCCTGTCTTTTGGTCAAAGCAATTGTCTTCAAACCATACAATACAGCTGGTCTCACTACTGTCTGATCTCATTCCTAACCTTATCCATCCCTGACAATCTCAAGGAGTACCTCAACATCTTCAGCTCTGCTACTTCCAGTTATTTCTCCTTTCTTTATATCAGTCCCATTGCTCGTATTACTCTTCAATCCATCCATCCATCCATCCATCCATTCTCTTCTGCTTATCTGGGGTTGGGTCGCGGGGGTAGTAGCCTAAGGCCCAGACTTCCCTCTCCCCAGCCACTTGGGCCAGCTCCTCCGGGGGAATCCCAAGGCGTTCCCAGGCCAGCCGAGATACATATTCCCTCCAGAGTGTCCTGGGTCTTCCTCTGGGTCTCCTCCCGGTGGAACGTGCCTGGAAACCCTCACCAGGGAGGCGTCAAGAAGGCTCCCTAACCAGATGCCTGGGCCACCTCAAATGGCTCCTCTCGATTACTCTTCTATAATTTATTTTATTTTTACATTTGCTGCCACCCTCTGTGGTTCATGATATAATAATATTATTAATAATAATAATATTAATGTGTATGTGTTGTTCTCATTGTATGTTTCCATACAATGACAAAATTGGCTCTCTACATTTAACCCGCCCACCCCCAGATGGAGCAGTGATCGGCTATTGAAAGCTGCCTGGGGATCAATTGGGGGCAGGGTGCCCTGCTCAGAGACACCACCAGATGTGCAATGACTGGGGATCAAACCTGGGACTTTCGAGTCCCGAGTCAGCTGCCCTGCCCCTACACCATCTCAGCCATCCAGATATTTTCCCTACAAACAAATAGGGTTGATACTTACAGTTTGCCAAATTTTAAAGGAAAAATAATAATTTGTTACACATTATGCTTTGTTTTTGCTTTGATTATGTATTGAGGGTGATGCTCAGTTAGTACCACATACAATTTCAACTAAGTATTTGTCAAATAGTTTGAGCTATGGTTTGTTTTTGTCTGGCTAAGTTTGATTAGCTCATTGTGCAAAATCTTTGGCCAAAGATTTGACAATTGTTGCCTTTTCGCCTTTATTTGGGGTCAGTAATTAAGGGTAACTCCAAAATTATATTGTTTGATATACTGTATGTATATATGAAATACAAAAAATGTTCAATACAAAAACAACTAAAGGTTTTTTTAATTGATCATGTCAGTGGATAACTGAGGATCTTCACCAGCATATATATCAAATAACACAATGAATGCATTGTATTCTGGGTTTTGTGAGCAGATATGAACTGACAGGAGTTCATCAGTCTGATTATTCTACGCCTGAGGTCTGCCGAAGTGCTGCAGCTCACAGTGAAATCAGCTGAACTCCATGTCCAGGTTGGACCCTGCAGGCTGCAGCTAAAGGCTAATGTCTAAAGGGCAGACATGCTCTGTGCAGAATAACAATGAACCAGATCAAAACATTTGCTGTGAAATAAACAAACCAAACTGATCTGGGCTTGTTTTCTGCTCAAATAAAAGAGCTGGCTTTCACCATCAGCCTCATTTTTCAAATCATACTTTCAGTGTGACCTGACACTTTCTCACATTTCTTATAAACAAACAAACAAACAAACAGAAACAACTGAGTCTGTGTTGGTATGAATCTGTTCAACCTCCACTGCAGGCTTTACTGATTCATCAGAACCTCTGAATGCAAAGTATCCACTTAAAGGTTTTAAGACCTCTTTTGTTGTCATTTATCTCCTTTTCCCCTAAACACAGCATGCTTTTAAGCCAGCAGTCATGTTTCCTCCATATGTTTCTAATTCCTCAAAGGGAAGTGGATAATAAATGGATCCCAATCAGGAAAGATTTAGAGGGAAACAGTAATTGAAAACCAGGCATTTTGGTTTTAGATTACACCAGTAAAACTGTTTATTACTGTGAAGAGTAATGGCTTACTTCAACACATACACTCCATGTTTTGACCTGTGTACAATGTTTAAATCTCTGTGTTTCTCTGCTGTTTGCTGGCATTGCTGTTTCCTTGATCAGTTTATGACAA
Source organism: Garcialebias charrua (assembly GCA_038048925.1). Taxonomy (NCBI): domain Eukaryota; kingdom Metazoa; phylum Chordata; class Actinopteri; order Cyprinodontiformes; family Rivulidae; genus Garcialebias; species Garcialebias charrua. The sequence continues at coordinate 14,685 of JBBPBX010037575.1, read as the reverse complement.
TTTACTTTCAAGATCAGCGGATTGCAATTATTTTATTATTCATTTTGGTTACTCAGTCTAAGAGTACTTCAAGACCAAATTTATTATGTAACTACAGTATGTATTATGTGATCTTAATGTCAGTCTGCAGCTGAACACGTGTTTTTATGTAACATGTTCAGCCAGTGTTTTGTGAGTTTTCTCCAGATGAAGGATTCTAGCAGCATGTGAAAATGCATTTGTACAGCATGAATTAGTAAATCTGTCAAAATCTAAAGAAAGAATAAAAAAAAGTGATAAGGTCATGTTTGTATTAAATGCTTATTAATGTTGCTTTCAATAAAACTCACCCTTGGTTCTCATAGGACTAAAATATAATGTTTCCTTTTTAGCACATTAGGCTCATTATGGTTACCTGTGTCTCTCACTTAGCACAAGTGATCGTAAGATTCCAACTAAAAGTTACTATGCCAAATCAATAAACCATAAAGATGAAGTGACAGTGGTAGAGGTATCGACTTATCACACATGGCAAATCTTATGTTTTTATTCCTACTTTGACAATACATTTTTGAGCTGATATAATGGGAGTCAGTGAGCGTTGAGATGTGTATTTGCGAGAAAAGTGTCTTGTCCTGAGAATAGGACTTGTAGCAAGAAAAACTCTGAGTAAATAAAGACAAAATGCTTACAGTTGTTAAATGAACTGTATAAGAAATGTAACATCTGTGGAAATAAAAAAGAAATCGTTAAAATATTGTTTCTTTTTTTCTTTATATACCCATACCTACCCATATATACATACCTACAAACACATGCATATACATTCACATAGACATCTACATATCTACATATGATACCTACATATGCATCCCTGCATCTATTTGTGTGCTGTTGAGAGCATGCATAAGTGTATAAGGCTTCTCTAATAGAAGATTTAATAGTGACTGTGAAGCAGCAGAGACCGGACCCCCAAGCCTCGAGGCAGACAAAGGGGGGACCAGAACCCAAGACCCCAAGAGGGACCCTGAGCGCGGAGCCCCCAGGGCCACCAACACAGGACGAACCACTCACCCACCCCCCAGAACGGACCATAGGGGAGAACCGGAAAAGCCCCACCAGCGACCACACGCAGTGACGATACGTACTCTATACCCTCCAGGTTCAAGACATGTACCCACCCCCTACAGGGGGCAGCCTACACCCAAACCCAGGAGGTAGACCCATTCATTCTGCGGTGGAGAGGAGCCGACATCCAAAACCTGGCCCAAGCCACGCCCAGCCGACAGGACATCCACCGCCATGGAGAGGCCACGTCCCTGACCCCCCACATACACCACCAACAACCAAGCGCACGCCCTCAGCCGACCCCCGCCAGGCCCCGGTAGCCACCGGCCAGCGGGCCAACCACGGCACTCAGGAGCCAAGCTCAGGGAGTCCAAA
>JBBPBX010037575.1:0-13213 GCA_038048925.1 Garcialebias charrua | reverse complement strand
CCAACACCCAATGTACCAACCTTTCTCCAGACCCCACCTCCAGAATGACAGCCAGGGAACTGAGGGGGTGAGGAAAGAAAAAGGAATAAGACCCTGACACACACCCCTACTCCCAGATGTGCTGTTGATGTGTGTTGTTGTAAAGTGCAATTAAAAAAGGAAAGAAGAAGGAGTAGAGGCTGGCATGATACCAGTTCCCCCCTCCACCCCAACTCTAATCCAAACCCTTATTGTCTAAATGTAACCATTGGAAGTGGGCACAGGAGGCGAGAGTGGTGTCATCCCGCCACCAATAGCCATAGTGCCCACCCCAAGTTCCTATATGTGAATGTCATGAGGATGTTATGAGTGAATGGTTAAGGTGTAAAATAAAATTGAGTCCCAGTTGGCTCTGGACAATAGAGCAGTAAAATTGTTGCAGCATACCCGAGCCCCAAAAACCCTACTTGAGTGGAATTTGAAGATGAAGAGGGTGGAGGTGCGTGGTGAGGGATGGGGAGAAATATAACTGCAGGAACAAATGCTCCCGCAGGGAGTCAGCTCCCCCACTGACCCCAATACCCCCCTCCCACCCGTTCCACCCAAGGAGTGAGGTTAACACACCTCTCCATCTGGACAAACCACCAGGCCCGTTGAACTCCAAACCAGGGAGGGACAGAGCCCCGAGGACCGCCAGAAGCAGGACCAACAGCCCATGCACCCCGGGTTGCCAAGACTCCCAGAAACCACAGTCAGCCGCCACCCAAGATGACGCCAAACCCCACCAGGATGAACCGGTCAAGACCGCCTGCCCAACCGCCGACAAAGCCAGGAAGCACCGGGAGTGGGCCCCTACCACAGGAAAGGGGCCAGCCAGCTGGCCACATACAGCCCCGGCCTCCACCCAGGCCATACACCCAGTCCCCACCCCAGAAGAAATACTGCATCCACCCCTCATACGGACAACTCTCAGAACACATAGCACACTAGACACCCTGGCTGGGTCAACCTACCCCTACGGGCCACCCGTCATGCCCCCGGACACTAGGGATGGGAATTGTTAAGAAATTATCAATATCAATTCCTTTATCGATATCATTTATCGATTCAATTCCTTATCAATTCTGTTATCAATTCTCATTGGGTTAGGCAAAAAAATATAGTACACCATTTGTGTGCATGAAGTATTTAATGCTCTTTCACCAGAACAAAAATAGAACTTCATCCATCCATCCATCCATTTTCTTCCGCTTATCCGGGGTCGGGTCTCGGGTGTAGCAGCCTAAGTAGGGAGGCCCAGACTTCCCTCTCCCCAGCCACTTGGAGCAGCTCCTCTGGGGGAATCCCAAGGCGTTCCCAGGCCAGCCGAGAAACATAGTCCCTCCAGCGTGTCCTGGGTCTTCCTCTGGGTCTCCTCCCGGTGGGACATGCCCGGAACACCTCACCAGGGAGGCGTCCAGGAGGCATCCTAACCAGATGCCCGAGCCACCTCAACTGGCTCCTCTCGATGTGGAGAAGCAGCGGCTCTACTCCGAGTCCCTCCCGGATGACTGAGCTTCTCACCCTATCTCTAAGGGAGAGTCCAGACACCCTGCGGAGAAAACTCATTTCAGCCGCTTGTATCCGAGATCTCGTTCTTTCGGTCATAACCCAGAGCTCATGACCATAGATGAGGGTAGGAACGTAGATCGATCGGTAAATTGAGAGCTTTGCCTTTTGACTCAGCTCTCTCTTCACCACGACAGACCGGTACAGCGCCCGCTTCACTGCGGACGCTGCACCTATCCGCCTATCGATCTCACGCTCCAGTTTTCCCTCATTCGTGAACAAGACCCCGAGATACTTAAACTCCTCCACTTGGGGCAGGACCTCCTCCCCGACCTGGAGAAGGCATGCTACCCTTTTCCGGCTCAAGACCATGGCCTCGGATTTGGAGGAACTGATCCTCATCCCGGCCGCATCACATTCAGCTGCAAACCGCTCCAGCGAAAGCTGTAGATCACGAACTGATGAAGCCAATAGGACCACATCATCTGCAAAAAACAGAGAAGAGATTCTAAGGCCACCAAAACGGATCCTCTCAACACCTTGGCTGCGCCTAGAAATTCTGTCCATAAAAGTTATGAACAGAATCGGTGACAAAGGGCAACCTTGGCGGAGTCCAACTCTCACCGGAAACGAGCCCGACTTACTGCCAGCGATGCGGACCAAGCTCTGACACCGGTCGTACAGGGACCTAACAGCCCATATCAAAGGGCCTGGTACCCCATACTCCCGGAGTACCCCCCACAGAACCCCCCGAGGGACGCGGTCGAATGCCTTTTCCAAGTCCACAAAGCACATGTAAACTGGTTGGGCAAACTCCCACGCACCCTCCAGGACCCTGTTGAGGGTGTAGAGCTGGTCTAGTGTTCCACGACCAGGACGAAAACCACACTGCTCCTCCTGAATCCGAGGTTCGACTATCCGACGGACCCTCCTCTCCAGAACCCCTGAATAGACCTTACCAGGGAGGCTTAAGAGTGTGATCCCCCTATAGTTGGAACACACCCTACGGTCCCCCTTTTTGAATAGGGGAACCACCACCCCAGTCTGCCAATCCAAGGGAACTGCCCCCGATGTCCACGCGATATTGCAGAGTCGCGTAAGCCAACACAACCCCACAACATCCAGAGCCCTAAGGAACTCAGGACGAATCTCATCCACCCCCGGAGCCCTGCCACCGCGGAGCTTTTTAACCACCTCGGCGACCTCAGCACCAGAGATTGGAGAGCCCGACCCAAAGTCCCCAGGCTCCGCTTCCTCAGTGGAAGACGTGCCAGTAGGATTGAGGAGGTCTTCGAAGTATTCCGCCCACCGACTCACAACATCCCGAGTTGAGGTCAACAGCACGCCATCCCCACCATAAATGGTGTTGGTCGCGTACCGCTTTCCCCCCCTGAGACGCCGGATGGTGGACCAGAATCGCCTCGAAGCCGTACGGAAGTCATTCTCCATGGCCTCTCCGAACTCCTCCCACGCCCGAGTTTTTGCCTCAGCAACCACCCGAGCCGCATGCCGCTTGGACTGCCGGTACCTATCTGCTGCTTCCGGGGTCCCACAGGCCAAAAAGGCCCAATAGGACTCCTTCTTCAGCTTGACAGCATCCCTCACCGCTGGTGTCCACCACCGGGTTCGAGGGTTGCCACCACGACAGGCACCAACAACCTTGCGGCCACAACTCCGATAAGCTGCCTCGACAATAGAGGCGCGGAACATGGCCCACTCGGGCTCAATGTCCCCCGCCTCCCTCGGAACGTGTTCAAAGCTCTCCCGGAGGTGGGAGTTAAAGCTCCGTCTTACGGGAGACTCTGCCAGACGTTCCCAGCAGACCCTCACAATACGTTTGGGTCTGCCAGGTCTGACCGGCATCCTCCCCCACCATCGGAGCCAACTCACCACCAGGTAGTGGTCAGTTGACAGCTCCGCCCCTCTCTTCACCCGAGTGTCCAGGACATGCGGCCGCAGATCAGATGAGACGACAACAAAGTCGATCATTGAACTGCGACCTAGGGTGTCCTGGTGCCAAGAGCACATATGGACACCCTTATGCCTGAACATGGTGTTCGTTATGGACAATCCATGACGAGCACAGAAGTCCAACAACAGAACACCACTCGGGTTCAGATCAGGGGGGCCGTTCCTCCCAACCACACCCCTCCAGGTCTCACTGTCATTGCCCACGTGAGCGTTGAAGTCCCCCAGCAGAACAAGGGAGTCCCCAGGAGGCGCACCCTCCAATACCCCCTCCAAGGACTCCAAAAAGGGTGGGTAATCTGCGCTGCCGTTTGGCGCATAGGCACAAACAACAGTCAGAGCCCGTCCCCCCACACGTAGGCGAAGGGAGGCTACCCTCTCGTTCACCGGGGTGAACCCCAACGTACAGGCACCAAGATGGGGGGCAACCAGTATGCCCACTCCTGCTCGGCGCCTCTCACCAGGGGCAACTCCAGAGTGGAAGAGTGTCCAACCCCTCTCAAGGAAACTGGTTCCAGAGCCAGAGCCATGCGTTGAGGTGAGTCCGACTATTTCTAGCCGGAACCTCTCAACCTCACACACTAGCTCAGGCTCCTTCCCCACCAGAGAGGTGACATTCCATGTCCCAATGGCCAGCTTCTGTAGCCGAGGATCAGACCGCCAGGGTCCCCGCCCTCGGCCACCACCCATTCCACAATGCACCCGANGTACAGCGCCCGCTTCACTGCGGACGCTGCACCTATCCGCCTATCGATCTCACGCTCCAGTTTTCCCTCATTCGTGAACAAGACCCCGAGATACTTAAACTCCTCCACTTGGGGCAGGACCTCCTCCCCGACCTGGAGAAGGCATGCTACCCTTTTCCGGCTCAAGACCATGGCCTCGGATTTGGAGGAACTGATCCTCATCCCGGCCGCATCACATTCAGCTGCAAACCGCTCCAGCGAAAGCTGTAGATCACGAACTGATGAAGCCAATAGGACCACATCATCTGCAAAAAACAGAGAAGAGATTCTAAGGCCACCAAAACGGATCCTCTCAACACCTTGGCTGCGCCTAGAAATTCTGTCCATAAAAGTTATGAACAGAATCGGTGACAAAGGGCAACCTTGGCGGAGTCCAACTCTCACCGGAAACGAGCCCGACTTACTGCCAGCGATGCGGACCAAGCTCTGACACCGGTCGTACAGGGACCTAACAGCCCATATCAAAGGGCCTGGTACCCCATACTCCCGGAGTACCCCCCACAGAACCCCCCGAGGGACGCGGTCGAATGCCTTTTCCAAGTCCACAAAGCACATGTAAACTGGTTGGGCAAACTCCCACGCACCCTCCAGGACCCTGTTGAGGGTGTAGAGCTGGTCTAGTGTTCCACGACCAGGACGAAAACCACACTGCTCCTCCTGAATCCGAGGTTCGACTATCCGACGGACCCTCCTCTCCAGAACCCCTGAATAGACCTTACCAGGGAGGCTTAAGAGTGTGATCCCCCTATAGTTGGAACACACCCTACGGTCCCCCTTTTTGAATAGGGGAACCACCACCCCAGTCTGCCAATCCAAGGGAACTGCCCCCGATGTCCACGCGATATTGCAGAGTCGCGTAAGCCAACACAACCCCACAACATCCAGAGCCCTAAGGAACTCAGGACGAATCTCATCCACCCCCGGAGCCTTGCCACCGCGGAGCTTTTTAACCACCTCGGCGACCTCAGCACCAGAGATTGGAGAGCCCGACCCAAAGTCCCCAGGCTCCGCTTCCTCAGTGGAAGACGTGCCAGTAGGATTGAGGAGGTCTTCGAAGTATTCCGCCCACCGACTCACAACATCCCGAGTTGAGGTCAACAGCACGCCATCCCCACCATAAATGGTGTTGGTCGCGTACCGCTTTCCCCCCCTGAGACGCCGGATGGTGGACCAGAATCGCCTCGAAGCCGTACGGAAGTCATTCTCCATGGCCTCTCCGAACTCCTCCCACGCCCGAGTTTTTGCCTCAGCAACCACCCGAGCCGCATGCCGCTTGGACTGCCGGTACCTATCTGCTGCTTCCGGGGTCCCACAGGCCAAAAAGGCCCAATAGGACTCCTTCTTCAGCTTGACAGCATCCCTCACCGCTGGCGTCCACCACCGGGTTCGAGGATTGCCACCACGACAGGCACCAACAACCTTGCGGCCACAACTCCGATAAGCTACCTCGACAATAGAGGCGCGGAACATGGCCCACTCGGGCTCAATGTCCCCCGCCTCCCTCGGAACGTGTTCAAAGCTCTCCCGGAGGTGGGAGTTAAAGCTCCGTCTTACGGGAGACTCTGCCAGACGTTCCCAGCAGACCCTCACAATACGTTTGGGTCTGCCAGGTCTGACCGGCATCCTCCCCCACCATCGGAGCCAACTCACCACCAGGTAGTGGTCAGTTGACAGCTCTGCCCCTCTCTTCACCCGAGTGTCCAGGACATGCGGCCGCAGATCAGATGAGACGACAACAAAGTCGATCATCGAACTGCGACCTAGGGTGTCCTGGTGCCAAGAGCACATATGGACACCCTTATGCCTGAACATGGTGTTCGTTATGGACAATCCATGACGAGCACAGAAGTCCAACAACAGAACACCGCTCGGGTTCAGATCAGGGGGGCCGTTCCTCCCAACCACACCCCTCCAGGTCTCACTGTCATTGCCCACGTGAGCGTTGAAGTCCCCCAGCAGAACAAGGGAGTCCCCAGGAGGCGCACCCTCCAATACCCCCTCCAAGGACTCCAAAAAGGGTGGGTAATCTGCGCTGCCGTTTGGCGCATAGGCACAAACAACAGTCAGAGCCCGTCCCCCCACACGTAGGCGAAGGGAGGCTACCCTCTCGTTCACCGGGGTGAACCCCAACGTACAGGCACCAAGATGGGGGGCAACAAGTATGCCCACTCCTGCTCGGCGCCTCTCACCAGGGGCAACTCCAGAGTGGAAGAGTGTCCAACCCCTCTCAAGGAAACTGGTTCCAGAGCCAGAGCCATGCGTTGAGGTGAGTCCGACTATTTCTAGCCGGAACCTCTCAACCTCACACACTAGCTCAGGCTCCTTCCCCACCAGAGAGGTGACATTCCATGTCCCAATGGCCAGCTTCTGTAGCCGAGGATCAGACCGCCAGGGTCCCCGCCCTCGGCCACCACCCATTCCACAATGCACCCGAGATTTAAAAAATAAATTAAAATTTTAAAAATAGAACTTTTATGAAAAAATAATTCCTAATTAACATTGCTAACCACAACTTGTAATTCACAAGTTTCAATTTTAAAATAGTGTAATAATCCATGCAATCTATCATCTTTCATTACAAAAAACAAAACTTACATAGTTATCATCTTCATCCTCTTCTGCCTCCCTCTGTGTCTCTCCCTCTGCGTCTCTCCCAGCTCTGCCAGCAGCACAAGTTTCAATTTTAAAATAAATAGTGTAATAATCCATGCAATCTATCATCTTTCATTACAAAAAACAAAACTTACATAGTTATCATCTTCATCCTCTTCTGCCTCCCTCTTCGTCTCCCAGCTCTGCCAGCTTCAGAAGAAATTCACCATTAAAAACACTGAGCAGCAAAAAAAGCTCTCACAACAGAAAGAGGCTACAATGAAACACACTGAACAAAAATATAAAACAACACTTTTGTTTTTGCTCCCATTTCTACGGTGGCATTTTTAGGTCTGTTGTGTGTTAATATCGTCATCCTGAAAGCTAAGTGTGCTAGCAACAGCCTCTGAGCCAGCCAGACTCCGGCAATCCTCGTCAGCTAAATGTTATTACATGAGATGGAGATTATTTATACAACACAGTGGAAGCAGTAAAGCAAAAAAGTAACAAGTGACAGGAACTGGAGGAGTTTAACGTTACGTGCTGCAACATTTAAAACAGGACGCTAGCTTGTTAGCTCCGCTTCCACCACCACGAAGCAGCGTCACGAAGAGGCGTCACGAAGCAGCGTCACGAAGCAGCGTCACGAAGCAGCGTCACGAAGCAGCGTCACGAAGCAGCGTCACGAAGCAGCGTGTTAAAGACGGTACATTTGTACAAACTCACCTCATACTGAGTGCTCAAATGCTTCTCTCTGCATGTTAGAAGTATTTCCGCCCTTTATTTTATCGACGCTTTGCATGTGTTGCAAGTAGACCTGGTTTTGTCTTCACTTTTTCCTTGACGCCATGTTGATACGGCGCATGTCTGTGATGTCATCACGTAAATGCGTCACCACGTCGAGTCATTAGAACGAGTCAGAGAACCGATAAACTGAATCGTTAAGACAAGCAGCCTACAATTCCAGAGAATTGAACTCTAAAGAACCGGTTCTTTAAAAGAACCGGTTCTCAATTCCCATCCCTACCAGTCACCCAACCCCCCAGCCCACAAACCCACAACCCACCAGCGAGCCGAAGGCCAACCGCCCAAAGCCAGGCACCAGAGCGCAAGCCGGTCCAGAGCCCGGCAACCCCGGGCTCTGGGTTCGAGGTTGCCGGGTTTAGACACTGTAAAATGTTGTAGAATTCAAAAAAGGTGAACTACATCCAGATGTCAGTTTAGTCAGTAAAGTCCAATTATCTGCGACGTTTTTGAGCTTTGAATCAACTTACTGCTGTGAAGTTGGCATTCAGCTATAAAGTTAAAAAAGGAAGGACTTTTTAAATTTATTTATGTATTTATTTACTTAAATTCTAAGAACAATCCAAACAAAGCACTTCACTCAGACTACAGGTTTACTTGTGGTTCGTAGAGTTTCAAACAGCAGAATGGGAGGAAGATCTTTCAGTGGTCAGGCTCCTCTCTGACCCGGAATTTACACTACATGCGTTCCGGCTCCGCTCCGCCCCGCTCCGCAGGTCGGAGCTGAGCGTCTCAAAGTCCAGTTTACACTACCTCCGCTTTGGTCCGGTCCGCCTGGATGCGCCGCTCCGAGACGCATGCGTGGGAATTGCGAGATCGCGCGATAAATCAAGTGATAAATAATGAAGTCAGAACAAAACAATTCATTCGGTGGAAGAAGGAGAACAACAGTAGAGACAGCCTCGCTGTTTGATTGTTGATCTTCTCTCGTAAATGAGCGACAGGACATGGTTTGAGCGACAGGAAGTGATTTATTACATTTCAGAATAAAATACTTTTTTTATTTATTTATTTCTTGTATTGCGTTTGTAGGCGTAGTCATAAATGATAGTTTGACAGCATTTTTGTACAAATAAATCCGTATAGAGCTAGGATTAGTCCGCCCGTGGTGATTTTATTTTGTAAATACGGATGTTGTGCTCGTTCCTTTTCCTGTTGGTGCGACGTAATCTTTAAAAGTTGACTCCGGCACAGCTCCGGCGTCCGGCAGAAATAGGATCGGATCCTATTTTGACGGACTGCCATCCGCTCGCCGCCGTCATGCGGAGCCAGTGTAAACGCTCTCATTGATTATAATGGGTGCGTATTTGCTGCGGAGGTCGGACCGGAGCGGGGCGGAGCCGGTACGCATGTAGTGTAAATTGGGGGTTATGGAACCAACTTCCAGTTCTATTTCATGTTCTATTTCGTGTAAGCTCCGCAGGTGGGCGTGAACTAGAAGTTTTTCAGTGAAACGGTGCGAAGCGCGGATAACCCAATAAACACAGCTTTTAAAGGGCTACGCTAACACTCATAGAATCTGGGGTTACAATACGTACCCAACGTTTCTGTCCTTGAGGCTGACACACTGTCTACTTTTTCATTTTTGATAAATCCTATAGTTAAGGTTGGCTTGGTTTCCTGAGCTATCCCTTAGTTATGCTGCTATAGGCTTAGACTGCTGGAGGACAAACTGACCACATTTCTTCAAGCTGCTGCTGTCTTTACTTGCTTTAATGTACTCTACCACTTTGTATTTCTAAGTATTTATATCCTTAACATGCTTGTTTATTTTATTTTGTCTTTCTTCCATTATAAATTACACCTGAGCCTTTCGTCTATTTCTCCTTCCTGACCTCTCAAACCCAACTGGTCAAAGCAGATGGTCCTGAGCCTGGTTCTGCTGGAGGTTTCTTCCTGTTAAAGGGAGTTTTTCCTTTCTACTGTCTCCTTTGTGCTTGCTCAGGATGGGAGACTGTGATGAAATGAAGATTCAACACAAGCTGCTGCTTCCTTAGATAAATAACTTTACTAATTGTCTTTTACAACATATGTGAAGGCTTTTGTTCAGTGCCCTGAGTCAACTTCTTCTGTGACTTAGTGCTACATAAACAAACTGAATTGAATGTAATCAAACTGTCTTTTGGGATGGATAAAGTTGCCTGATTCTGATGATCTTGAGTTGCCAGAGAGTGCAGCTGCAGTCATTTAAGTTCACTGATGCAAACAATGAGCCTTGGATCAGATAATCTGAAAAGCAATTAGAAACTTTCTGCACTGCTGAATTTTGGCTGTAGGTGAAAGTATTCACTTTACATTATGAAGGTAGTATTTCATTTACCGTAGCTACATCTGGTTCAGGACAACCCAAAACAAATTATTCCCATTTATTATTGATGTACAAACATTGTTTTGTGAATAAGAAAATAAAAATGTAAAAACCTAATTGCTATGGCATCTGTACCTTTCCTAAGTGTGACTAAATCCCCACCCTCATCGTATAGAAAACATTTACACTGCACTCAAACCTCAGGCTGAAAGGGTTTTGTTACAACTAAAACCAAAGCAAACAGTCTTTGTGAATGAATCATTCACATACTGTAAACTGCACACACTTTGCAAACTCACGTCTTTTGAATTTGATCCAGCAGCTTGCAAGCATCGTTTCCTATGAATCCTTTGTGGATGTGCACCCCATCTAAAACCAGTGTGAGAATCATTTCCTGCTGCTAACACAATCCACTACATTAAGAACTCATTATAGACAATAGAAAACATTCAGTTTCCATAACAAAACTATCACCAAGCACAGAAAGGTCATAGTAATATAAACCTACTGCAAAGAACAATGGATTACACACATCATGCAAAATACTCAGGACAGTATTACACTTTTATTATTTCCTTTTATGCTTATGTTTATAATGTTTAGTGTTTTAGTGTTGGTGTAACTTTTCATACATTTATACTACTATGCAAAAAGTTCTATGCAAAAACTCAGGACAGTATTACACTTTTATTATTTCTTTTTTTTTATGCTTATGTTTATTAAATGTTTTAGTGTTTAAATGGTTACTGTTGCACCGAGGGACTGAGAGAAATGCAATTTCAATCCTGTGTATGTCCTGTACATATTGCAGTTTTGACAATAAAGTTTACTTTGACTTTGACTTTGATCTAAAAGCTCAAATTTTATGACTTAGAAGGAAGATTTTGTAAACAGTGTTGCCTTATTTTAATAAAGTGTTGTGGTAGCAATACTTATAATATTCATCTGAGAGGAGGTGTAGTGACCAATACCTATAGTTAACAAAATAAATGACAAGTCATCCTATGAAATGGACTTCATTGAATTTAGAAATCCTGTTGAAATACCTTAAAAAAGATGTGGAGGCTCAGAGGGACCTGAGGTTTATAAGGGGTCAGTCCTTCAAGGATTCAAGGTTCTTATTTGTCATTCCACATTGTGTGCACAAGATCCCAGTTACATCCAACACAAGTATTAAAATGTAAAAGAAAAACAGTAATAAGATCTAAGATATGAACTAAGAATAACATGAATAAAAATACACTAAGTATTAATAGCATGAAGACAGTTCACTGAACAGCAGCTCAAACATGAGTCTGTGTGAGCAGATGAGCATGAATGAACACATCAACATGAAACTGATCAGTAGCATCATGAAACAGATCAGCAGCAACATGAAACAGATAAGTAGCAACATGAAACAGATCAGCAGCAACATGAAACAGATCAGCAGCAACATGAAACAGATCAGCAGCAACATGAAACAGATCAGCAGCAACATGAAACAGATCAGCAGCAACATGAAACAGATCAGCAGCAACATGAAACAGATCAGCAGCAACATGAAACAGATCAGCAGCAACATGAAACAGATCAGCAGCAACATGAAACAGATCAGCAGCAACATGAAACAGATCAGCAGCAACATGAAACAGATCAGCAGCAACATGAAACAGATCAGCAGCAACATGAAACAGATCAGCAGCAACATGAAACAGATCAGCAGCAACATGAAACAGATCAGCAGCAACATGAAACAGATCAGCAGCAACATGAAACAGATCAGCAGCAACATGAAACAGATCAGCAGCAACATGAAACAGATCAGCAGCAACATGAAACAGATCAGCAGCAACATGAAACAGATCAGCAGCAACATGAAACAGATCAGCAGCAACATGAAACAGATCAGCAGCAACATGAAACAGATCAGCAGCAACATGAAACAGATCAGCAGCAACATGAAACAGATCAGCAGCAACATGAAACAGATCAGCAGCAACATGAAACAGATCAGCAGCAACATGAAACAGATCAGCAGCAACATGAAACAGATCAGCAGCAACATGAAACAGATCAGCAGCAACATGAAACAGATCAGCAGCAACATGAAACAGATCAGCAGCAACATGAAACAGATCAGCAGCAACATGAAACAGATCAGCAGCAACATGAAACAGATCAGCAGCAACATGAAACAGATCAGCAGCAACATGAAACAGATCAGCAGCAACATGAAACAGATCAGCAGCAACATGAAACAGATCAGCAGCAACATGAAACAGATCAGCAGCAACATGAAACAGATCAGCAGCAACATGAAACAGATCAGCAGCAACATGAAACAGATCAGCAGCAACATGAAACAGATCAGCAGCAACATGAAACAGATCAGCAGCAACATGAAACAGATCAGCAGCAACATGAAACAGATCAGCAGCAACATGAAACAGATCAGCAGCAACATGAAACAGATCAGCAGCAACATGAAACAGATCAGCAGCAACATGAAACAGATCAGCAGCAACATGAAACAGATCAGCAGCAACATGAAACAGATCAGCAGCAACATGAAACAGATCAGCAGCAACATGAAACAGATCAGCAGCAACATGAAACAGATCAGCAGCAACATGAAACAGATCAGCAGCAACATGAAACAGATCAGCAGCAACATGAAACAGATCAGCAGCAACATGAAACAGATCAGCAGCAACATGAAACAGATCAGCAGCAACATGAAACAGATCAGCAGCAACATGAAACAGATCAGCAGCAACATGAAACAGATCAGCAGCAACATGAAACAGATCAGCAGCAACATGAAACAGATCAGCAGCAACATGAAACAGATCAGCAGCAACATGAAACAGATCAGCAGCAACATGAAACAGATCAGCAGCAACATGAAACAGATCAGCAGCAACATGAAACAGATCAGCAGCAACATGAAACAGATCAGCAGCAACATGAAACAGATCAGCAGCAACATGAAACAGATCAGCAGCAACATGAAACAGATCAGCAGCAACATGAAACAGATCAGCAGCAACATGAAACAGATCAGCAGCAACATGAAACAGATCAGCAGCAACATGAAACAGATCAGCAGCAACATGAAACAGATCAGCAGCAACATGAAACAGATCAGCAGCAACATGAAACAGATCAGCAGCAACATGAAACAGATCAGCAGCAACATGAAACAGATCAGCAGCAACATGAAACAGATCAGCAGCAACATGAAACAGATCAGCAGCAACATGAAACAGATCAGCAGCAACATGAA